>OVBX01002819.1:0-18704 GCA_900406325.1 Erucastrum elatum | reverse complement strand
GGAAAAGCCCAACCATTTGGTTTATTTACAAAATCCGAAACCGATTCGAACCGGTTTTATCAGATCGGTATCCGATCCGTTGTTCGGTTTACGCTATTATTGTCCAGGCCTACTTTGAATTATGTAAACATTTTACATTGTGAAACAAATTTTTTGGGCTAAAACTACTTATATAAAGAAACAGAGGGAGTATCATTATAGATGTACTATTCGGTTTAATATCCGTTCCAAATCCAAATGAGGCCAGGATGGATGATAGAAACAAAACCAACCCTAACTAAACCAAGTGTTTTGTCTTTTCATTCGACGCTTCGTTTCCATCATCAATTCCTTCTATTGACCAGCGGATTCATCACTCACTCTACTAACTCCCCACTCTTCTGCTTCCAATTGATTCTGTTGTTCAAAAGTTTCAAAAAATCGATTTTGCTTTGGGTCTTTTCGTATATTGTTGACTCTACGAAAAACTTGCATTCGTGCAAGAGGAAGATGGATCGTATCGGAAGTTTACCCGAAGAGGTTCTTTGTCATATACTGTCTTACCTTACGACAAAGGAAGCTGCTCTAACCTCGATTCTCTCCAAAAGATGGCGAAATCTGTTCACACTCGTCCCTAATCTCGACATCGACGACTCCGTGTTCCTCAATCCGGAAGAGGAGGGTAAGAGAGAAAGAGAAGGTATCCTCCAAAGCTTCATGGATTTCGTTGATAGGGTTCTAGCTTCGCAGGGTGATACTACTCCCATCAAGAGATTCTCCTTGAAATGCAAAACCGGCATCGACACAGATCGTGTGAATCGTTGGATATGTAACGTCCTCGGACGCGGTGCTACAAGACTTGACCTTGTCCTAGATTTTTCTAGATCCGGTGACAACTTAAATTCCGATTATTTTCTGCCGAAAGAGCTGTTCGTTAGTACCAAACTGGTCGAGCTGAATTTAAGAAGTAAGTTTGGTATTGAATGGTGGCGTGGAGGTACATACACTTCCTTACCAATGCTCAAGACTCTCCGCTTCGAATCTAAGTGGATTCTGCTGTGTGATGATCTCGAGGTGTTTCTCTCTGGTTTCCCTGCTCTCGAGGAGTTCCACATGGCTGAAATCGAGTGGTCTGAATCTGATGAATCCGTGTCTAGTCAGAGCCTCAGGAAGTTAACTATCTATGCTTCCGGTTTCGAAGACTTTCAAAATCCCAAGAGCATTTCTTTTGATGCTCCGAATCTGGTTTACCTTGAGTATTCTGATTTTGTTGCCGCGGATTATCCCAAAGTTAACCTGCCTAATCTAGCTGTGGCTCTACTCGACTTTAAGCTAACAACAGATCAGGTTGAGCTAATACGAGCACCAGGTGATGAAGATGATGGTGTTTTCCTGCGTCTTAGAAATGTTCAGAAGCTCATAAGTGGCTTAAGAAATGTTCAGACACTTTTCATTTCCGCCGAGACTCTTGAGGTCTGTTGTTATATTTTTCTCAAACATTATGTGTTTTTGAAACAAGTTTGGTAATGTTGAGATGGGTTTTTGTCTTGTTTCAGCTACTTTTTCTATGCTATGAGTCGATGCCGGTGTTCAAGAACCTCAGATCACTAGGTATTATTAGTGTTGCGGGTCTGGGATGGCAAGCAATGCCGGTTCTCTTTAGGAACTGTCCTCATTTAGAAACTCTAGTTCTTCAGGTATAAGAACAAAACATCGCACAATGGTATGTTAAGTATTTCCTTTATTGACTCTCGCTTTCTCTTTCAAGGGACTCTTGCACCATGTGACTGACAAATGCGGGGATGTATGTGACTGCATGCCTCGGGAGGACAAAGGGCGTTCACTATCATCATGTCCAGTGAAGAAGTTGCAGATCAGAGGGTTTAAAGGAACAGTTAGGGAGAAAGAGATGATTAGGCATTTCCTGGAGTCTTTCCCATGTTTGGATGAGATGGAAGTATATGCCGACAGCCAGAATGATAATGATGATCCTATCAACGTGGAAGCAAATAGAATTTATAAAATCGTAGCAACCAAGGTCCACGATGAGGAGGTCTCGACCGATACTGTGCTACAGTCGGAGAGTATGTCCCAAACCCAGATGGAGGAACTCTCCTCTCAGGTATATTTTAATTTACATATAAGAAAATAAGCGGTAATGGTTTTTTTTTTTTGAATGAACTACTAATCTGTGTTATTTTCTTGGTTTCTGCAGTTTACACCCCGTAATAACAGAAACATGTACGAAATGGTTTTCATGATGCATGCAGCTCCTCTTCCTCCTCCACCGCAAGAGATGTCTCTGGACTACCTTAAAGAGCAGCTTGATGCTGCTAAGACCGAAATTGCGAAACTTAACGAAGAGCAACGAGTCTATGATGCTATGTTTGATATAATTGTTGACCATAACCCGATGATAGCATCTGCACTGAAGGCTCGACAATCTGCAACAGACTCAGAGGAAGCAGAGGCGTCTAATGATCAGGAGAAGAAGCGGGACTTCCACGCTCTGTTTGAAATCCTTGCGGACCTGTATCCAGATTTTGCATCAGCGCTGAGGGCTAGGCGTGGGACCGACTTAGAGCGAGGGGAAACGTCAAGGGATCAGGGGGAAATGACCGAGCTCGACCAAACTAGATCCAAAGCTGTGGCAGCAGATCTTTTGCTTCCAGATGGAAACTAGATTTTGTAAAACATATATTATATGTACTACAATTTAATTTACCATATTAGTATGTAACTAGATGGTAGTCTGCACATTTGTGTGGATAAATATATATCTAGCATTTCAAAATTTTAATTTATATTATTTAATTAGTTTCAAATATTAAATTAATCAGAAGATATAATTTTTTATTACACATATAAATCAAATCACCATCATAATAATCTAATAAAGTTTTATTAATATTTTAAATTAACATAAAAAATTAAATCTACAAAATAAACCATTAAAATTATAAATAAAACTTATGAAATCAAACTCTTCTTCATGAGACACATATTAACAAAATATATAATAATTAAAAACATACTTCTATTTAACTAAAACTGTATAAACTAAAATAAATAAATTCTATATGTTTAGTAAAATCAAAAAAATAACAAAAAGATATTGTATTTTTGACCTTATCACCTTTCAATTCAAATTCGTAAAAGCAATGTCTCTTTTATAATATAGATTCCAAACATCAAACATTCATGATTTTGATGTGAATGAATTGAATTACTTAGCTATTTTTTATCGGTGAGATAATTTGGTGGCATAAAAGTGAAGTAAACTTTCTTTTTAAAAAAAATAAAAATTAAAAAATATTAAACTACTTAATATTATTAAAGTAAACATCTTAATAATACTATAAAAATATTTTTAAAATTTGATAATACTATTTAATAATAATTATCGTTGAATATAAAGTAAAAAGATTATTAAATAATCACTAAAATATTTTTATACTAACAATTCAAAAAGTTGTGCATTGGAACTAATAACTCAACCTAAATAATGAATGACAAATAAGATATTAATATAGTAAAATATGACAAATAAGTAAAATATTCTAAAATCATGAAAAATATGATAAGTAAGTAAAACTAAAATTATCACATAAAATTATTCAAAAATCTGACAAATAACTAAATTACCAATTAAAGTTATTAAGAACATGACAAATAAATAAATAACTTATATTATGGAGAATATGCCAAATAATCAAAACAAAAATTATTAAAACAAAATAAAAAGGTAAATTACTTCAAATTAGAAAAAATATGACAAATAAGCAAAAGAACCTAAAGCTATGAAGAAGTTGACACATAAGCCAAATCACTTCTCAAATACTCTCTCTGTTTCTTAATAAGTGTCATTGTAGAGGAAATTTTTCGTTGTAAAATAAGTGTCGTTTTATGTTTTCGATGCAGAAATTATTGATTTTATTCTGCAGATTATTTTTCTATTGGTTGAAATATGAGTAAATGTATGGGTAATAGCAGTGGCGAACCTAATAAAGCCAAGAAAGTGGCAAGTGCCCCACAAAAATTTCAAATTTTGCATAATAAACCTCAAATTTTAGTTATTTTCTCTCACAAAATATCATATATTAGCCATAACTTTAATTTTATATGTGATTTGCCCCCATAAAAAAAGATTTTTACATTCGCCACTGGGTAATAGTGTTTTTATATGGATTACATGCAAAATTAAATGATTTTTTAATCTGCATGAAAAATGTCAGAATGACACTTATTCAGAAACAGAGGGAGTAATATAGATTGATGTAGTTCCAAAAAAGAAAAGGAGTACTTTTTAGTAATTATAGATTTGGTACTATTCGGTTTAATACCCGGTCCAAATCCAAGTGAGGCCAGGATGATAGAAAAAGACCAACCCTAACCAAGTGTTGTCATCCATCAATCACTCTTTAACTCCCAGTCTCTGCTTTTACTGATTCTGTTCTTCAAAAGTTTCAAAATCAATCTTCTTCGTATAGTGTTGATTTTAAGAAACTTGTATCCGTGCAGAGAAGAATGGATCGTATCGGAAGCCTACCCGACGAGGTTCTCTGTCACATAGTATCTTTCCTCACGACAAAGGAAGCTGCTCTAACCTCGATTCTCTCCAAAAGATGGAGAAATCTGTTCACACTCGTCTCTAACATCGACATCGACGACTCCGTGTTTCTTAACCCGGAAGAAGGTAAGAGAGAAAGAGACGGTATCCTCCAAAGCTTCATGGACTTCGTTGATAGGGTTCTAGCTTCGCAGGGCGATACTACTCCCATCAAGAGATTCTCCTTGAAATGCAAAACCGACATCGACACAAATCGCGTGAACCGTTGGATATCTAACGTCCTCCGACGCGGCGTCACTAGCCTCGACCTCGTCCTATATTTCCATGGAGACACTGATCCAGATTCGGATTATATGTATCTCCTCCCTGACGAGCTGTTCGAAAGCACCAAACTGGTGGAGCTGAGTTTGAGAAGCCCGTTCGGTGTTGATTGGTGGCTTAATACCACTTTCTTACCAACGGTCAAGACTCTCCGCTTCGAATCTAGGTGGATTAAGTTGTTTGGTGGTCTCGAGCTGTTTCTCTCTGGTTCCTCTGCTCTTGAGGAGCTCCACGTGGCCAATATCGAGTGGACTGAACCGAATGAATCCGTGTCTAGTCGAAGCCTTAGGAAGTGTACTATTTATGCTGGTTTCGAAGACTGGAGCAATCCCAAGAGAATTTCTTTTGATGCTCCGAATCTTGTTTACCTTGAGTATTGTGATTGTGTTGCGGCTGATTATCCCAAAGTTAACTTGCCCAATCTAGCCGAGGCTGTGCTCGACTTTAAGGTAACCAGGCATCAGATTGACTTAATACGAGCGCCTGATGATGAAGATGTTGTTTCTCTACGTCTTGGAAACGTGTGGAAGCTCTTTAAAGGGTTAAGAAATGTTCAGAAACTTTTCATTTCTGCTAAGACTCTTGAGGTCAGTTTGTTATTTGTCTGAAACATTTAATTATTTGTTTTTTTAAAAAAAGATGGTAAAATGTTGATATTGGTTTTCGTCTTGTTTCAGCTACTTTCGGTATGCTGTGAGTCGATGCCGGTGTTCAACAACCTCAAAACTCTACATATTGATTCTTATGCGGATCTTGGATGGCAAGCAATGCCGACTCTCCTAAGGAACTGTCCACATTTAGAAACTCTAATCCTCGAGGTATATATATATATGCTCAAAACATTGTACAATAATGGTACTTAGATGTTCCGTTATTGACTGGTTTCTCTTTTTCAAGAGTCTCTTGCACCATGTGACTGACAAATGCGGGGATGTATGTGACTGCATATCACGGGAGAACAAAGGTGGTTCACTATCATCATGTCCAGTGAAGAAGTTGGAGATCACAGAGTTTCAAAGAACAGTTAGAGAGAAAGAGATGATAAGGCATTTCTTGGAGTCTTTCCCATGTTTGGATGAGATGGAAGTATATGCCCCCCACCAGAGTGACGATGATGATGATCCTACAAACGCCGAAGTAAATAGAATTTATAAAATCGTCGCAACCAAGGTCCACGAGGAGGAGGTTTCGATGGAGAATGTGATACAGTCTAAGAGTATGTCCCAAACCCAGATGGAGGAACTCTCCTCTCAGGTATATTTTAATTTACATATAAAAAAGAAAGCCATAACCGTTTTTTTATTGAATGAACTAATCTGTCATTTACCTTGGTTTCTGCAGTTTACACCCCGTAATAACAGAAATAAGTACGATATGGTTTTCATGATGCATCCAGCTCCTCCTTTACCACAAGAGATGTCTCAGGACTACCTTAAAGAGCAGCTTGATGCTGTTAACACCAAACTTGCGAAACTTACTGAGTTTATTAAGGAACTGCTACAGAGCCATGATGCTATTGCTATGTTTGATAGAATTGTTGATCAGAACCCTATGATAGCATCAGCATTGAAGGGCCGACAATGTTCAACAGACTCAGAGGGGTCAGAGGCGTCTAACGATCAGGAGAAGAAGCGGGAATTCGAGGCTATGTTTGAAATCCTTGCGGACCTGAATCCAGATTTTGCATCAGCGTTGAGGGCTAGGCATGGGAGTTAGAACGTGGGGAAACGTCAAGGGATCAGGGGGAGATGGCCGAGCTCGACCAAACTACATCCAAAGCTGTGGCAGCAGATATTTTGCTTTAAGATGGAGACTAGATTTTGTAAAACATATTAGACCATCCGCAACGGTGAGTTTTAATGAATCCTTAGATGTTAATCCTTAACTATTAGGAATATAATAATAGTATTAAATCGATATAAGCTAAGGATGAATCCTAACTTAAGGATTAAAGTGGTTTGATCCTTGGTGACGTGGCATCATCAAACTCACCATCTGAGTTTGTTCCTCCTCCGCTTCCGCCGGGAATATCTCCGATTCCAATCACTCCAATCCATCCCGTCTACTTGCCTACTACGCAGCCCTCTTCTCTTCTGTTCTCTCTCTCGTAAAGATCGGTGCTTTGAAATCTTCCCTCGTCATCCAATCTCTTAAAGTATTTGCAATTGACGATGGGTGAGACAGGGGCAATCACAATCGTATGCAACCACTGGTATCATTCCCGAAACCATTATTGATTTATTTCTCTGATAGCTCTCTTTTCTTTTTCATTTGATCGGATATGCGATTTCTTTTTGCCTCTTTCTTTGTTGTTTCTCTTCTGTAATTCGTTTCAAATCAAAAAAGCAAACTTCTTTCTGGACATTGAAGTCATGAATTTTTTATGTGCAATTTAGTCTGTGTCGGTAGTTATATAGCTAGGGATTAGATGGATGTATGTGCAATTATTATGATCTGCAAATCATTTTTTTTGGCAGAAGAGTTGAGAATTGTTAACTTTAATGTTTTGCAGTGACAGAGTTGAGAATTGTATGATAAACGTTAGCATCTACTTGGATGCCTTAGCGTACTGATAATTTTAATGTTTGTAGTGACAGAGACATTCCAGCACCAAACATCGATCTGCATCGTGTGCATTGTGCTCGGAATCTAGAAAGATGTAAGATCTTTGGTGATATGGTTTCCAAAAAGCATGCTGAGGAACACTTCTATCTTTCATGGTTCCCAAAAAGCATGCTGATGAAAGATCTGTGGTGATATGTGCCTTTGGTCTTTTTTTGCTGATAGTCTCTTGTCTGAAACCTGTCCCCTTTGTGTTGTGTGATTGCAGAACAGCAGCTGGTGGTGATTGCTCATGATGTGGACCCGATTGAGTTGTTCGTGTGGTTGCCTGCACTGTGCAGGAAAATGGAAATTCCTTACTGCATTGTCAAGGGGAAATCACGATTAGACGGTAGTTCTATACATATCCTCTGCCAAGCTTGCTTACTGTAGTGACAACCCCCTCTCTTACAAGAATGGTGGTCAAACTGAATGGAGCTACTAAAGGTAAATAATGCCATGCATCTCTTGTATAATCAGCATTGTAGTCGTTTCGAAGACACCATATCACCTCTGTGATTTTTAATCATGTGTGATCTGCTAAGCTAGTAGCTGGCTTTAGAAAAATGTCTCGGAGCTGCCTTGTAGTGATAAAGCCATGGAAAGATTCACTTGTTCTGACTTCACATGGTTTGATATTTAATATATTCAAGTCATATAAAGTCACGACTTATTGTTTCAGTGCATTTACTTGCTCAGTAACACTTTGTGTCTCTTTGTTAGATGCTAACTAATGAGCAGCCTTAGAGTGTGATTCATTTAGATTGACAAGTACTCTTGACTTGTTCTGACTTCATGATGATTTTATTGTACTCTTTGTGTAGGATTTGTGAGAGAGTAGTAACACGATAGCATCAGTTTGTTCCTAAACCCTTCACAATGTAACAAATCTCTTCTGATTCATAATCATAAAAATTTAGTTTGTTCCTATGATTTAAGAAATCTTCTTATTTGTTTACTTTTAATCATTCAATAAATAAAAATTTTAAATTTAAATGTTTTACATTTAATAATTTTTAATTCCTAAGGATTCTAAAATAAATAACACTATTAGACATACATTTTAGAATTGAATCCTTAACTATTCAAAATAAACAAAAAATTAATATTTTTTGGTTAAGGACTCCAATGGTGGGTATCACCATTGGAGTTGCTCTTATTTGTTCTACAATTTAGTTTAGTATATTAGTATATTATGTTTCACTTAATCCTTGCTCATGCCTTGCTCAAATCCAAACCAAATTCAACCGATCTGAAACAAAATAAAGTTGACTCCATTACAAACCAAGTGCTTGATTACAAGATTCTTTGTACAACACGCCTCCCTGTTTCAGGATTTTCATGTGTGGTTTAGTGTTCGATGATCTGTTGGTGCAAGGTGGGTTGAAGGAAGTGTAGAAGAAGAACCAGAGGAAAGCTGAGTTGCTTTACAATGCTATTGATGAGAGCAGAGGGTTTTTTTCAGGTGTCTTGTTGAGAAGTCTTGTGAGGTCTTTGATGAATGTACCTTTCACTTTGGAGACTTCGGAATTGGAAGCTGAGTTTATCAAAGAAGCTGCTAAGGAGAAGATGGTTCAGCTCAAGGGGCAAAGGTCAGTGGGAGGTATGAGAGCTTCCATTTACAATGCAATGCCTTTTGCTAGAGCAAGGGATGCTTGATTCTCCATCTTCTGTTTTGCTTTCTGGTGATCTTGTTTGAGTGAGTATAAGCTGCGAATGCTTGTGGTTCTGAGTTTCTTTTTTTCATTTTTAATTCTTTGGCAATGCTAGATTTCATGTTCAAGCAAGAATCGTTTATACTATGTTGATTTGATGATAGTCCCAGTTTGTTTGAGACTGAAAAGCTTTTAGAAATCAAAAAGGCTTTAATAAACAACTTATTGAGAAAATGCTGAGATATTATAACCCTTTGTTGATAAGCAAAAGGCAAACAAGGATCTCATGTTGTGATGTTAGTTGTGCCCTTTCTCTTCATCTCCTGATGAAACTGCTCCTGTTTTTTAAAACACACAAAGAGAGCCATCTCAGGTTCAAAATCTGTTTTTTTTTTCAGTCTTGATGTCACTTGTGAATGCGTAAGTTACCGTTGGATAGTGCAGCTTTGTAACCATCAGCTACATGTCGAAAGAACTCTTTAGTAGCATCTGCATATATCATATTCATTCAAGAACAGTTGCCACTAAACCCGACCGAGAATACAAGAATCTGCAAACTCACCATGTTTCATTGCCAGAGATGGGTCTTGCTCATCAATGACCCTGATCAGTTTCGCAGGGTTTCCAGCCACCACACTTCAAAAACCAAAAAATAAGGATGTTCATTGGTTACTAAACAAACATTCAATGATTGTTCAGGTTCATTAGCTTTTATACCTATGCGGAGGAACGTCCTTTAACACAAGTGAACCTGCAGCTACCATTGCCCCAGCACCTATGCTAATGTTTCCGAGTACAGTCACACAGGCTCCAAGCAATGCACCTTCCCCTATTTTTGGATGACGGTCGCCGGTTTCCTTCCCAGTTCCTCCTAAAGTCACACCCTGTGGAAGTGAAGATTCAGCTAAATATTGATCTAGGAAATAGACATTAAGGGAGAATGATTTGGAGAAGAGATGCTTACATGCAAGATAGAGACACGGTTGGCTATCACAGCGGTCTCACCTATGACCACTCCAGTTCCATGATCCAACAATATTCCCTCCCCAATCTTTGCCGCTACAAGAAGAGTAGAACAAATTGTATAACCAGGAGTCAATGTACCTAATCTACTAATTAAAGCACCAGAGAGGAGATTGAGAATCTAAGAAAGTGCTCAAACTTTACCTGGATGTATGTCGATTCCAAAAACCTGAGGAGAAACCCACAAGTGTAGATCAAACATTTGAGTTGAGAAATGAAACTCGAAATGTAGTCAACCAAAAGACAAATGCTAAGCAAGACTACCTCGCTAATTCGGCTTTGCAAGGCAAGAGCTAATAGTGTCCGGCCTTGGATCCACAACTTGTGTGCAACCCTGTATGCTTGCAACGCATGATAACCCTGTACAACAACAAAATAGTTCCATTTGAGAGAAGAGATGTTTTAGCTCTAAAGACTCAAGTAAAGAAAGAGTTACCTTCAGATGTAAAATAGCAGAGCTATACGACAGACAAGCAGGGTCCCGGTCTTTAAATGCCTACAGTATCATTGTTGAGACATAAGAAGAAACAGTAAGATAGATCATGTCTTTTCACATGTATTTTTGATGAGTGTTTTTACCTGAATATCATGGCGAATGGATCTCTGAATACCTTTGTCATGCATCATGACACCATTGAATATATCCAAGAGTTGAGTAGCCAACAAGGTTGGGTTTTGGAGACGGTTGGCTAGGACGAACCCTAACGCTTGCTCTAAACACTCATGTGCTAAGATGCCAGCATACAAGAAACTGCTCAAGATAGGCTCCTTCTCTGCCTATATAACCCACAACAATGTTCGTTACTCCACAATTCAAAGCAGCAACACCTATAGAAATAGCATAGAACAACACCAGCACTATCTATTCTCCTACTTTCTTCCTCATATGAAACAATTTTCAAATACTTTGTTACTGGATGAAGTCTATGTGTGATAAATATGATGATGATCATTGGAGGGATTGAACATTCAAGTCCTATGGTGGTCCTCCGATTAAATGTCAAAGCTTTCAACGGAAGAAACAAGATTGACTTTACGAAAACCCTAATGGACACAGTTTACTACTACAAAAACAAAACAATTGTTCTATAAAATCAAATAACAAGTAAACTGAAACTGTAGAATTTGACACTTGGAGACTCAAACACATGACAAGAAGCGATGATGCAGATAAAGTGTTTGAATTGAGTGAAAACCACCTCAAGCTTAGCTTCTTCTCTAATAGCATCCCAGATAGGATCGTAACCAGAATCCAGCAAAACCGGGTCAAACTCGAACTTATTCGTTCCCTTAGCGTAAACGGCAATACCCATCTCGAAAGGGAGCTCGTCGCCGTTCATCTCTGAAGATCAATCACAACTGTGATTGGACAGACGAGAGGTAAAGGAAGCAACTTTAAATGGATACGATGATGATAAAGAGAAAAAAAAACTTTTTATGTCTTTTTTATTTTCTAAAAGGGTCCTCTCATTCACTCTGATTCTCCTGATGGTCGTTGTGTTGTTTTGGTTGTGTCTCGTTGATCCAAAGTCTTTCTTATGTGTTGTGTCCTATGTCCACCGCTTTGAATGGTTGTACTTGTACGATATCGTTTGTATTTATTTTTACTTTTGTTCTTTTTTGGCCTTATCTGACTGCGACCGGGATTGAGTCCAAGTTCGTAATGGGTGATTAGGGTCTCCTAAACACGATAATTGTTTATTTAATCAAGAAGGAATATTATTATAGTTGAATGGGATCTTAATCCTATTTCTCGAGTGGAAATATGAATATAGATAACAAAGACCACCAGAAATGGTGTCAACTTGACATGTTCTTTATAAGATTATATACCTGTACTAGGATGAACTTGCATCATTTTCTTTTATTATGTTCATTCACAAAATTTCAAACTTAACATTTCCCTGCATTTCTTTGTCAATCCGGATATTTGGGTAAAAGTCTGATTAACTCTTCAAAAAATAACTAATTTCGCTTCCATTTTTAAAAAACATAAAGATATATTTACTACAAAATTTAACTTAATAAAAAATTAAATAATTAATTTTAATTTTTGTCCATATTTATACATCAATTTAATTTTCTATTATGGTAAAATAGCTTTTATTTACGCTGAATTGTTGATTTAAAAAATGCTCAATTTGTTTGATTCATTAATAATTAGCAAACAATTGTTAAAATAGTATATTTACCTATTCAATAATATATATTTATAATATTTTAATAACAATTATGAATTTAATTATTTTTAAAATGTGAAGTCTATTTTACAAGATTTTTTGTAAAGTAGAACTATGTAAGATTTAAAAAGATCATTTGGTGGTAGAATAATTTCATGTCCAAACTAATTGTTCATGGTTGTATTAGTATAATGTACATATAAGTTGTTCTATCCGTTCTGACCCTTTTGGGGCTAATTCAAAACAAGAATCGAATACATAATGAAAATCATGATAAATTCTGTTACAAAGTTAAGGTTATGTGATTTAAAATTAAAATGGCAAAGACAGAAACAAGATATCAAAGGGATAAGTCAAAACATAATAAGGTTGTTTGTTATCTCTATTATTAAAATTGAAGTACAAATATAAATTACCCCTTAATTTTTAGTTTTATTTACAATGGCATGCCACTGAAGTAATTAAATGAACCATTAAATGAACTTATATTTAAGGAATTATTGTATTTTTCTATTTATTAAACAGTTTCCTAAATCAATTTAACTTAATTTCGTATTTAATATATTTCGTAAAATAAATTAGCTGATTTTTAGGAATATTCATATTTAAAATTTATTTTAACAATATTAAAATTGGATAAGTTACGATTAATTATTTTAAACAAAATTCAAGTTTAAATTCGACATCATACAATATTTTGAATATTCCTAAAATATATGTTTAACTTACCATTAATTATTTTGAATAATAAAATATATATATGCTAAGATTTAAATATTTTAAACTACTTATAGAAAAGATTAAATATTTGTAACTCAATATTATTTTAATATAATTAAATCTCACCTAAGATTATTTTCAAGAATTTTTAAAGTATATGTTTAACCATTTTGGTTGCTATTAATTATTTTCAAAAAAAATAATACTGAAATTATATATTTGAATTATTTGTAAATCAATGTTTAATGTTTATAACCAAATATATTTTTCTAACGTATCTAAATCTTACCATATTATCCATATTTGGTCAAAATATTTAAATTCTTTTTACATTTGACAAACAATTTTATGTTACAAGAAATATTACTCAAACTATCAATAGGTCAATATTAATATTTTAAAAGTTTAATAACAACACATGATACTATTTTTACAGCACATAAACTATTCGTTTTTTGTTTTTATAAAAATTTTAAAATATAAACTGATAAAAATTTAAATAATATTTATTTATATAAAAAATGAAAATAAATAAGGTCCAGCTCTAGTTTGATTTAAATTCTTAAGGCATTTCGTTGACTTGTCTTTGATTTATTGCTTTCTTTAAAAGATGTTGTTCTTTATGAATGATAAATAAGACTTGGCATTCTTGATTTTAGGCGGTCCGGTCCAATCATGTAAACAAAATGCTTCACCAGTCTTCTATTGGGCTTTTACACGGGTTTGTTGTACTTGTGTTGAAGAATTTTAGTTTTTTTTTTGTCTGGCTCCTTTGACGTCGGTCGACGTCTTACAACTCAAGTTCGGTCAAGTCGGGTTCATCGTGATCGTCTTGAAGCTGCTTGTTGGGACAAGGCTCGATATGTTCCAATTCTGGATTCGGCTTTGGTTCTTTAAATTTGATTTGGATGTCTTCATCAAAGGGTTGAGCATATGGATGAACTAAGATTCAAAGTGCCTCATCATTACGGGCTGAAAATGGCCTACGGTCCAGAAACACTCTGTATGTGGAAATCCCAAATAGAACGAAGTTAAAGGTTAGACAAGGAGTGCATCATTTGGGTCTAGACTTACATATAACCTCGACAGGGAAAGTAGACAAGTATCTGTTGAGCAAAAGAGATAATGAAATGGGAAGCTTGTGATCTACGTTATCAAAAAAGATAAAAACTTGTATATCACGGCATGCAAATGAAAAAAAAAAAACAGATAAGCCATGGATATGGAACTGCTATAATTAGATTTCTTAAGCGGAAAAGCCAACCATTTTGTACCTCTGAAAGATTCTAATTTTGTAGGACATTAAAAGAGAGAAGGCAATCGAATATTCTACCGTGTCTGAAACGAGTCCAATTCGTAGGAAGCTTTCCAAGACAATCCTAATTATCTGTTTTTTTAAAAAAAAAACTTTTTTCTTCTTTCTTCTTATTCAGTTTCTCCATTATAAAACTGCATCGTGGGCCAGAACCTCTAAACAAAATCATCAACTCATCTAAGAAGAAGAAGAAAAGGTTTTATATTTTTCTGAGGGATTAGAAATTGTTAACTTTCTTGATCCAAAATGGCATCAAATGACGCTGGAAGGCCGTTGCCAAAATTTGGGGAATGGGATGTGAATGATCCGGCCACGGCCGATGGATACACGGTGATATTCAGCAAAGCCGGTGAAGATAAAAAGACGGGACGGAGTTCGACCAAGACCAATTCTCAGAGGAAACAAGACGGTGATAAACCTGCGGTCAAGAAATGGCTCTGTTTTACCTTTTCTTGATTTTGTGTTAAATTCTAATCCTAAGAGAGAGTTTAGCTTTGAGCCTAATGAGCATTTGAGAACTTTTAGTCATCTAATACAACATGATTCTGCCTTTTTGTTTTCTTATGATGTGTTTATGCATTGGGTAATAATAATATGTATAGAATCAACAAAACTCGTTCTTCTTGATATGTGATTAAAGAATGAAAAGGTTTATGAAATGATGATGTTGAAGCAGAACAGTTGATTTTGAGGTGAACACCAAGCTCTTAAGCATCTTTGTTTAGATTCACACAAATATGTTCTTCTTCCTTACAAAACCGTTTGTTTATACTCTCTTGATTTGTTCTGCAAGACTAGGCTAATCATGTGTAGTTCAAGTCTTCAAGATCTCTTAAGATTCCCAGAAACAGCCAGTTTTTTAGCTTTCCTCGTAACAACAAGGTTATGAAATTTTGCCCAAGTGATTGGCCAGGCAATTGGGTATCTAATTCCCATAGTAACAAATGGNAAAAAAAAAAAAAAAAAAAAAAAAACAAGGTTATGAAATGAAAATGATAACTATATACATACAAATAAATACAATGACTTAGATTTCATATAGCAGTCCCATGATAATCCATTCATGATCAAAACTAACAGAGATAATCTATCGATAAGTAAAACTAAATAAGTCATTTAAAAATAATACATGATTTTTACTCGCTCTTGGAAGAGCAGATATATTTTTTGCTTTAATTTATTTTTAGAAATTTAATTTCTATATTTGTATTTTTTATTATATTTATGTTTTCTTTGTATTTACATTTGTTTAAAAAAATGATTAGTAAACAAGTTTAATAATTGTATTAAAATAATTAGACTACATCTATACCAATAGATCATGTTTTTAATTTAATAGAATAAATCATAGAGTACCCACCCATAAGCAAAACTAACAGAGAGACTACACTATATAATGGCATTCTAAAAAGTTCACAATATAATCCATCCAAACGCAAAACAAACATAGAGACAAAATCTTTTGTTTCTCTGCTTCAGGCCCGTTTTAACATCCCTAGGTGTGTCATCTCTACATCCAAAAGCCCATATCTTGTTCTGAATCTGTCCCATTTCGTCACTTAAGCGGGCAGGTTGATGGCCGGGTTAGATCTTTGTTGGATCGTAAATAAGGAGATGATTTACAATGGTTGAGTTCACAGTAAAGAGGTGAAATACCTTTTTTATTTTATCAGATAAATTAGAAAATAGGTTGGAAAGACAATTGATGAGTTAGATTTTAGTGTTGGATTAGGTAGTTAAGGGAGTAGAGAGAAGTGAACCTGACAATCAATGATAATTTTATCGACCAAGAGTAGTACTTCTCAAGCATCGACAAGAAACTAAAGTCTCCCATGCAATCTCTTCAACAAGTTAAGCTAATAAGACTATGCATCCATAAGAACTTGAACTTCTATTCAAAATACAATATGAGAGAATCAAAAAGATGCAACATGTTTTATTGTAAACATACACAACTTCAAAAACATCCTCATTATCAGTTTTCAAGAAGATGAAGAAGAAGCACTAAGATGTTTAAGGACAGCATCAGAAGAATGATGAGCAAAGTGCTTCTGCCTTAGCTTGACATAAGGATAACCAAGGAAGGACAAGAAATGAGCTGGCTTCGACAAGGACGTTATCTCATACCACACTTTACCATCTCCGTCCAGCTCGATCGAAAACCGCTCTTCTCCCGCTAGCAAATGTCCCTCGAGAGTGCCGCTCCCGTAACCGAAATGCGCGGGACCTCTCCTAGACTTCTTGCTTTCGTCCACGTAAGCCACTTGAAGAGGAAGCATCACCCATGGTAGTACTTCTTTCACGCATATGCAAAACTTCGAACCGGTTTGAACCGGAGTTTTGGGATCCACAAATGCCCAATCCATACCAATGTGCCTGCACAATTTTTTTTTTCTCAATTAGAAAATAAATGATAAAATAATTAATTTAAAAAAAAAAAAAAAACATTACTTCCAGTTCTGAAGAGCTTGTTTCCCCTTGTCGAAGCTCTCTTTACCAGAACCCACTAAGACACGAGAGTGATTGATCAAGAACCCATCTTTGTTGACTTCTGGATCTTCTTTTAGTTTAGATACTGACTTAGACGAAGCTCCTCTGTACTTGCTGTCGTAATTGAAAGTTCCTGATCTGGATTTTGAAATCAGAAGACAACATTTATATATACTCAAGAGAGAGTTTTTTTTTTTTTGTTGTGAAGATATGAATTTTGATGATCTTACTTGCTGATTACTTGTTGTTGTTGCTCGGTAGATGGACGGCCCCAGCTCAAGAACACCATCTCTTCCCCACTAGAACTGAATCAGACCCACAAGCAATCACCGGATAAAATACACTGTAAAGAGCAAGAACCACTTGTTTTTTGTTTTGTTTGAAGTTTTAATTTTTAAAGAAAAAATAGAAAATTTGAGATATTTTGAATTTGGGAGTGTTCAGAGACGTGAAGAGAGGAGAGACTGTGCGCTTCACAATTCAGAGGCGTGTATCTTGTTCGGTTTATCTTTGTCCTCATCATGAGTTTCGGATTATGATTAATGCCGTTTCTCTGTATTGCGAACGGCACAGTGTTTGACGATGAATGTTTAAAACTACGGATAAGCCACAGGGAAAAGATGGTCCTAAAATGGCAAGTAAATTTACTTTCAATGATCATCAACCTTTATCGTTTTTCAGAACATTTACAGATTCGAAATAGTTCGAGCATAACTAAAGTTCCTAAACTAATGAAATAGTTGTGAAGCTTTGTATCAAGTAGTCAAAAGAAGTCACTACATGGACCACGAACAGTCTTGGATTTTAGTCAAGCTCAATCTCAAGCTGTAGGATATGAGTGGCGGACATGAGTGGAAAAGTATATGTAACAATCCAACATTTAGAAATGGAAAGTATGTAATAATCTGCTCATAAAAATAATAGACATGGAAAGTATGATTTAGTCAGGAACACAAGATAACTAAACACAGTTCTCCTTTGCGACAAAAGAAGCCCTTCCGCCGTCAAAGCCAACGTTCTCTCCTGTGCTGCTCCGGCGGTTGGTGTCTCTCACCGCCGTTGGGAGCGGCTCCCTTAGGTCTCCCTTTATGTCTCTCCGGTCTTAATCGCAGTAATCTGATACCTTGGTGAGTGTGTCTTCAGATCGGGTTTAGGACAAGTTGAGTTTCCGACTCCGTTCGTCTGTGCTCAGTCGGAGGTTCATGAGTGTAGATCGAGCCAATTTCTGTGCAGGGGCCTTGAACGGTTTGGGGTCTGGTGAATGTATATGTGATGGTCTCGTGGATCTCCTGTTTAAGACTGTCCCTTGGTTATCCTGTTGCTGTTGGTGTTTAGGTTGTAGTTGTAAGTCTATCTGTTGGTGTGCTTGTGGAACCTGAGACTATTGTCGGCTTGGATTCTCTCGGAGTTGTGGTCGGGCTGCTGATCTGTTATGTCGATTTGTTTGAGTTGCTTCCCCTTTTCGTAGCTATTTCTGGTGCGCGGTGCAGGATTTAACCGGCTCTGATGTGGGTGTCTACTACTTCCATCGAGAAGGGTGAAGCGGGTTTCAAGCGGGTCTTTGATGGTGTTGCGGTTTAGGCTGTCAATTCTTCTTCCATGTTTGTCTAAGTTGAAGGTTCTCTTNTTTGTTAAGGCTCGTGGTTTAGTTCTTGGTTCGGGATTCAGATTTCTTTGACCTTCTGGACTGGTTGATTATGAGGCAGTGATGTTTGAGTGCTTCATTGGGTCTTTGTTTGAGGACATTAGGCTGCGGCCTATGATGCTTTCTCCTGCCTTAGTTGCGATTTTCGCTTATCAAGCTTTATCTTCGGTAAGGTTTGTTTGTTCAACCTTTGGATGTTTGTGAA
>OVBX01002818.1:0-18719 GCA_900406325.1 Erucastrum elatum | reverse complement strand
TTTCACAACACTTTCTCTGTTTTGTTTTCCTCTCACACTCTTTTTTTATACCATGCGGATATTGAAAATTTATGCAATTAAAGCCTTCGTTAGATTTTATAAAAAGACAAAAATATAAAAAGAGCGAAGTGTATTATTTTGTAATTTAGATTTTTTTAGAGAAAATTACTCAGAATAACTTTAATCTTTTAGGTAATTACTAGCATATATAACTCTCTGCAAACAATATAATCTAACATAGGTGCATAAAGACCAATTAACCCCAATAGTTAATATTTTCTACGATTTTTTCATTTAATTCTTTAACAAATATTTTTTTTTAAAAGTCAATTAACCTCTGTGCCATCGTCGTCGTTAGAAACAAGAAAAAAGAGTTAACCTAGGAACAAAAAAAAATTCATTTTGCCCAGAAACAACAAAAAAACATGCAGAACAAAACCAAGGTTTCATTGAAGGTGATGGCGATGGCGGTTTCAATATTGCCGGCGGTTTAATCCTGTCCTTTTGTTATATGAATAAATACTAGTAATACAAATGTAGTTTCAGATAGCGCACATTAACACCAAATCTCACATTTAAGGTATTCTAACGTGTTTTGGGAGAACTTTTGAATCAACACCTCCGACAGAGTCCACATATAGTACTGCAAGGATTTCAGGAGTTGCTTGTCTGGCACTGGCAGAACGCATTGTAACAGAACATGAATGTTCTGAAATGTGTGTACTAATGGTAAACTGAGTTGATTTTCCAATTGGAGTAGCTCTTACTCTCCATGTACATCCTTATATCCAACATTTAACAACGAATATATCTCTCGCTGATCTATCTACCCTGAAATCAAATTGCTGAAGAACTGCCAAGATCTTCAACCTAGTCTCGAGTCCAACAGCCAAATTAAATGCATCTAATTCTAGCTTATTATGATGATTACCCTTTTTAAACACGGTCGCAGACGTGGACCACTCTTCATCACTTAACCCCTTTCAATGCGAAATCTTCATCACCAGAAGATGCGCCATCTAAATCATCACAATAATCAAATATTGAGCCTTCGTCGTCTTCAAAACTTGTATCCTTTTCTTCATCCAAAACTCTTTCCTTAAGTTCTAGACATATTTGCATTGCATCTGTTTTAGCTTGTTCCAAAAATCCATTAAATTGCCTCTGATTTCCAACATCTACATGCAGTGTGTTTTCCGGTAATGTTAGCAAAACTTTCTTTGGATACATATAGATCAACCCGACGTCGTAAATCTGTGTATCAACATCAATGCTCTGATCACCATATGAACGAAATCTTCGTAACTTTTTTTGTCGCTCACTGCTATTGTCTTGCTTCTCTTTCCTTTATCAACACCGAATAACCATTTGGGTTTTCCATGTATCCATTTTGGGCAAACAGTTTTTACTTGATCCATAAGTGAAAAAACAAAGTGACAACACAAGAAACGTAACTTCATGTTGAAGAAGAAAACGTGATGTTTGTATGTCATTAGGGTTCTTTCCTTCTTGGTTTAAATTAAGTTTTGATTATTTTTTGGTTTACTTAATTTAATTCGGTTTGGTTAATTTAATTTGTTGGCTAGAAAGATTTCAGTTTAATTCAATTGAGATATCTGTTTTTCAAAAAAAAATAAAATCAGAAATTAATGGCTAAATTCGGTTTTCAATAACCGGTTTGGTTAAATAAAATTTAATTAATCTGTGGCAAAATAATTATTAAATATGTCTCCAAGGAAAAAAAAAANCAGAAATTAATGGCTAAATTCGGTTTTCAATAACCGGTTTGGTTAAATAAAATTTAATTAATATGTGGCAAAATAATTATTAAATATGTCTCCAAGGAAAAAAAAAAATCTGTCAAACTGTAGTTAAATTTGTGGTCAAAAGATAAATAAAGCAGTCAAAGTATAATATATTAGTTAAAACCAAAATAAATCTGTCAAAAACATAAAAGTTGGTGGCGAAAGAAAAAAACAAATATATCAAATCCTATTTAAATCTGTCAAAAATAAGTAAATCTATGTAGGTCTGGAATTCTTATCCGGGATTCGGATTCGATCCGAGATTCGATCCGGATCCGCTCCGAAAATCCGGATATCCAGAGGGGCCAGATCCGAATCCGGTTAGTAAAATGTTGGATTCGTGCAAATCGAATCTGGATCCGGATATCTTGATTTTTTACTCCGGATATCCGGATCCATAATTTTTATTGATAATTATTTCAAAAATAGAAATATATATATATATATATATGTGTGTGTGTGTGTGTGTGTGTGTAAACTAATTTTATTTACTATATTTTTATTTCTATACTAATATATATAAATTTATACTAACTTTGTTATAGTACACATAGATATAATTAAAAAATATTGTACATATTTTTATTTTTTTCAATTATCGTTAATATTTTATATGTTCTAATGTTATTTTTATTTATTTTAAGGATCCAAATCCGGATCCGGATATCCGCCGTATATTACAATTTTTAGAAGGATATCTGAAACTCGGATATTCGAGAACCCCGGATCCGGATAAGGATAGTAAAAACATGGATACGCAGGATACGAATCCGGATCTGGATACTTTAAAATACCCCGGATATCCGATCCGTTTCAGCCCTAAATCTATGGCCAATAAAACTAAATTTAATTAAATCTGTGAATATTCAATAAATCTGTGACCAAACATGACAGATATATCAAAATAAATCTGTAGGAATCTAATTAAGTCTATAAAATTTAAGATAAATCTGTCATGAAAGAAAAATAAAAATAAGTTTGTGGATACATAAATCGTGGTTAGAATAAATCTGTGAGTAATGACATTTTCGTAATTAATTTTTTTTGTTAACAAAGAACTTAGGTAAAATAGATATAAAATTTACACTAGTAATTAAAATGAAATGAGAGGCATTCTAGTAATATAAATTAATAAACTAAGATTAAACTATTTTTTTCTTTTTTTAGAGAGGCTTTATTTAATTTAGCAACTCTTGCTGTGACTGGATCCTCTCTCTCCGGGTTTTTTTTTTTTTACTCAACATCAACTTATCATTCACCAATATGGGGGTACATGAATTTCACCACAAAGGGTTCAACCACACTTACAAACAAAGTATACTAGTATCACCCAAGATCACTTCATTGGATCCTACGCTACCAGCCTTACACTTTGATGCAATTCCACCCTGTGAGAACAAATTCACTCTAAGACTCAGAGAGAGTTGTCTCCTAGACCACCTACTTCGACCCAATAAACGAACACATTCAAACCTAAGAACATTAAAGCTTATCAAGACTACATTCTAAGAACCAGCATTAGCCACCAAAACATTAGACTTCACCACATGGACTAATAGCTCTTCACCATTCGGTGCATATCATGACTAGCTTCAGGACCACCGGTTTGGATGCCTCGCTTCTAAGCCATAAAAACGGGACAATCCCGTACTGAAAAGCGGACATTGACAAACGGCAGTGTGACCGGAACAGCATCCATGGCTTCCATAGGCGTGGGCTCGTACCACCGGAGGAGTGTAACCACCACCGGCGCTGGGATATAGGAGCACCACCACGTATCAGGGCAAGGCGCACACCACCGGCTGACAACTCCGAGGAGAAGCACCTTGCGACGCGCCAGAACCCGAGAACCGGATGTCAAGACCTTTTTCCGTCGACCTTTAAACCACTCATCTGTTTGTGTCACCACTGGTTAGGGAAGTAGATCAGCTATGGATGAGGTCTCCCACTGCAACCACGCGCCGCCGCTGTGAAAAAAAATCGCTAGATCTGTAAACGGAAAACCAGATCCGGTGGTTCCTTCTGTCCTAAAAGCCGACTCACCCCTCCAATCGTCGTCACTAGCGTCTTGTCGTTCCTCCAGATAAGCGCTGGAACCACCATCGTCGAACGCTTCAGATCTCCGATTAGGGTTTCGCAAACCAGAGACAACAAGCAAGGAGACAGAGAGGTGACGATGGACGGGAAAGCAAAAAGAAAAAGAGAGAAATGGATAGGCGGAGAGCCTCCGGCGTCAGCTTCCGCCGAGCCGGAGCTAGGGCAACATAGGTTTTGAAGAGAGAGGTTAAAGAGTTTGATTTAAGAGAGAGAGAGTTTGATCATCTCAAACTTAGAGCATCAGCAATGGTGAACCCCAAAGGGGGGTTCACCAACTTTTTTTAATAATTTTTTGTGGGGCCATGAACAGTTAAGAACCCGGATTTGTTATTTTCTGCATTTGTGAACCCGAGGAAGGAGTTCTTACAAATAAAATAATAATATTAATTAAAAAAAATTAAAATATTCAGAAAACATAAATATATTATTAAAGTTATGAAAATATTTTATTCAATACATTAAGAGTATATAACAGAAATTAGAAATTTATAAAAATACAAAGTTTATTTATTCATCTTCATCACCAAACTTTTGCCAAATATTTTCCACTAAATCAGTTTTCAAACGATCATGCTTCTATAAATCTCGAACTTCTCTTCGCATGGCTAACATATCAGGGTTGACATTAACACTATCTCTGCTTCTCACCCGCGAACTTCTGCTAGACTCTCCTGTCTCGAACTCAGATATGTTAATTTGAGCGTATGTGTGTCATTCGTCCTCTACTATCATATTGTGCAATATGACACAAGCTCTCATTACTTTTCCTATCTTCTCAAAATCCCATTGTAGAGCTGGGTTCCTAACAATTGCAAACCTCGATTGCAATACTCCAAAAGCCTGTTCGACATCTTTTCTGACGGATTCTTGCTTTTTTGCAAATTTATGTGCTTTAGGACCTTGAGGAAGTGGGATGGATTGGATAAATGTTGCCCATGGAGGATAAATTCCGTCAGTAAGATAGTAGGCCATACGATAAGTGTGGTTGTTGACCTTGAACTTCACTTTAGGTGCTCGACCATGTATGATATCATCAAAAACTGGTGACCGATCAAGAACATTAATATCGTTGAGGGTACCTGGTAAGCCGAAAAATGCGTGTCATATCCAAAGATCTTGTGATGCCACAGCTTCTAAGACAATTGTCGGCTTCCCCGAACCACGTGTGAACTGACCTTTCCATGCCGTTGGGCAGTTTTTCCACTCCCAGTGCATGCAGTCGATGCTGCCTATCATTCTCAGAAACCCCCGTACCTCTCCAATATCGAGTAATCGTTGAAGATCCTCGGCTGTAGGTCTTCGTAGATACTCATATCCAAAGCATTGTATTATTGCATCATTGAAATTTACCAAACACGAACGTAATGTACTGTCAGCCATCCGGAGATATTCGTCATATGTATCCCCTGACTGACCATATGCGAGCATACGTATCGCTCCTGTACACTTTTGAAGTGGAGATAGACTGTTCCTTCCGGTAGCATCTGGTCTTTGCTGAAAGTATGGAACTTAGTATTTACACGCTCGACAATGCGAAGGAACAATGGCTTGTTCATTCGAAAACGCCTCCTAAACAAATATGTTGTATACGTAGGATTTCCCGTGAAATAATCGTTGACAAGATGAATGTGGCCTTGTTCGCGATCTCTTTCGATAAAAGTCCGTCTTTTGGACTTTTTGGGGTGACCATGAATCACTGAGTCGATGAAATTATCAACTACTTCGTCGACCATATCTTCTAAATATTCATCAACTTCATCACTTGATGAAGAAGACATTCTTTTTTTGCTTGTTTTTTCTTTGAAGTGAAATAAACATTTTTAAGTATATTATCCATATATTATCTTAAGTATTATTTTTATAAATTTTAATAATCCATATATTATCTTAAGTATATTTTTTTACAATTTTCATAATCTATGTCTATACCATTTTTTTACATATCTATATTTATTTTTTTATTATTCTATCATAAGTTATTTCATTACCTTATAATTTTTTTCATAATTTATTTCATTACCTTATAATTTTATTCATAATTTATTTCATTACCTTATAATTTATTTCATTACCTTATAATTTTTTCATAAATTATTTCATTACCTTATAATTTATTTCATTACCTTATAATTTATTTCATAATTTATTTCATTACATTATATCGTGCAACTAGTTTTCTTTCATAATTTATAGGTTTGAAGCTTGATAGGTTGATGAGTTACCTTGATTTGCTTGATGATAGGTTGGAAGAAGAGTAGACAAGTAGATGGAAGAAGAGATACAAGAGAAGAGAACTTGTATAGAAGTAGTTGCAAGAAGAGATGGAAGAGTAGTTTAGGCTTGTTCTCAGACCCAAATCGTTTTGTTCTCAGATGAGAAGTTTTGTTCTCAGATCTTATAAAAGTATAGAGATGAGGAGAGAAGAGATGAATGATAATAAAGTGAAACACATAGTTATCATATATATAAGAGTCATGAAGCTTTAACTCGGGTACAAACACCCGTGATGAGTACAAAATACAAGCTCGGGTACATACATACCACCCGTGACTTGGAAACATATCCTCTGGGTACATAGACCCATATCTGATGGACCTAAAACACTGAGTGTAGAAAGTTACCAAAATACTACACTCCCGTGATACAAGACGACATAATAACCTGCTTTAACTTGAGACCTCCACTGCAACACCTAGTAACCTCCAACACGTTTACTCTAACCCGTGACCTGCAAATGAAAACAAAACAGAATCAAGTTCAAGCTCAAGCTTTACACAACCACAAGAATCAACATACAAGCTAAACGTTAAGATAAACAAGTAACAAGCTTTACACAACCACCAAATCAAAGCATTTCACCAAGCTAAACAACCTATATGTTAAGATAAACAAGCTAGAAGTTAAACAACCTATACGTTAAGATAAACAAACTCACCAAATCAAAGCATTTCACCAATTAGTTTTGTCTTAAGTTGTTTTTCTTGATCAGAGAGAGCCTCCTCATTTTTAGCAAGGAGACGATCAAGAATCTTTTGTTTAGAATGGATATTTTTCATAACTAGCAAGCTCTCAACTCGATCAAAAGAAGCTTCATTCCTGTGCTTCTTCCGCTTGGCTGCTTTGCTGGCCTTCACACCCGGAGGCCTAACATCTCCATCGTCAGGTACGAACTCCGGACCTGGTTCCTTCCTCTTTTCCTTTGCACCATCTTTGACGTGTGACCTCCACTTCTGATCAAACCTCAACTCCCTCCAGCAATGCTCAAGTGGGAATTTGACTCTGTAGTCATTCAAAAAGATGTCATGAGCAGTTTTCATGACATCATTCTCACTTTGGCTGCTCGCCTGCTCCTTCAGAGCGGCTTCATGGCAACCAACAAACCTCCCCACCTCAGCATTGATCCTTCCCCACCTCTGCTTACATTGGCTCCATTCTCTAGGAACGGAGCCAATCATCTGAGGGCTTGAGTTGAAATAAATCTATATTCTCTTCCAAAAGGCCACTACCTTCTGCTCATTAGCGACGATGGGATCCTTGCTTGTGTTCAACCAACCGCTAATGAGCACAAGGTCTTCTTTCATACCCCACTTTCTCTTTTCCAAAGGTTTTACTTGCCCTGGCGAGTTACCAACAGCCTCAGCAGAGTCAACGCCTATAGGTGGACTGCTCTACGAATCTAGAAGGTTCACAAACCCGGGAGATTGTGAGGAGAAAGGTTCCATGTTTGGTTTCGGGTTGGGTTTTGGTTTACTGATTAAATGTTTTTGTGTTTTGTGTAGTGGATTTGGTAGGTTTTATAAAGTGTCTTTTGCTTTTAATTAACTTCAGAAAAAGATGGAGTAAACCATGTCTACCTAACACAAGATGTTCTTAACTACCACTGAATAGACATCAACCTATATCTTTTAGAAAATATTAACTGTCTTAAGTACCATTTATCACAGCAACCAACTACCAAAATTAATTATAGATCTTTTAGAAGTTGTAGTTAGAGTTCTAGGTGACTTGGTTCCAAGTTCTAGTTATTCTTTTAGTTATCTTTCAACCATATTATTTACTTTGTTTTATAACAGTCAACAATTGCTAACGAAACAACAAAGAGAGGAGTTTGGTTGACTCTTACCTGAGGAGTCTCAGTCGAAGCAGACCTTCTCCAGCGTTGAAACCTGGACGGTGAGGAAATCTACTTGCTCAGAGAGGAGTTTAACCTATTCCTGTACATTTAAACAACAAAGAGAAATGGTTAGTCAGACAATCGAGTTATGAATAAGTGAAAGTTTCTTTTTACAAACCTGCAGTCTATCCATCTGTCTACCGAGATTCGATGCAGCCAACATCACTTCTTCAGCCTCCTCAACCCTCTTAGTCAACCTTTCAATCTCCTCCTGCACACCTATCATCCAAGGCTGACGATAATGTAAACCATCAGCCTTGGTTACAACATAATAAAATATCAGACAGTTTTATAAATCATAAACCTGAGAACTATAATGAAAACAATGAAAATACCAACTTACTTCGTAGTTCGCGCAAGTGAAGAAACGCTTCTCCGGAAGAGTGTCGTAGTCGTCCTTCCGGTGAACCTCATCGATCATTCTCCCACCACATGAACACCTTCTAGGAATCTCGTACTGGGAATCGTTCACGTAGTATTGCATGTCTATCTCCTCCTTTTGCCTCTTTGAATTTCTGATATCCTCTGCCGGATCCATCTGCTAAATAAACATGTATTACAACATAATCAAGGAAGAAGGAGTTACGGAACCATCTATCGAACTCCCTTAACGATTAAAAACCCTAAATCAAAAAAGCCCTAAATTGTTTTCAAACCCTAAAACAAAAAGACCCAAATTGTTTTGAAACCC
This sequence comes from Erucastrum elatum, assembly GCA_900406325.1. Classification (NCBI taxonomy): domain Eukaryota; kingdom Viridiplantae; phylum Streptophyta; class Magnoliopsida; order Brassicales; family Brassicaceae; genus Erucastrum; species Erucastrum elatum. The sequence continues at coordinate 9,952 of OVBX01002818.1, read as the reverse complement.
TAAAACAAACAAGTCCCTAATCAGTTTAGAACCCTAAAACCAAAAGCCCCAAATCGATTTCAAACACAAAAACAGAAAACCCCCAAATCGAATAAAATCCGAAAAACAAAAAAATCGAAAAGATGCGAAGAGAACCGTAGATCAACTCTATATTGACCTAAGAGGTTGAGAAGATAAACCGGAGTCGATTTGATGGAGATTATCGTCGGAAATCGAGATCGCAGTCACAATCGCCTCGGAGAGAAAAGAGAGAAAAGAAACCCTAGAATTTTTCTGATCTACGAAAAATGAATCGAGATACGCGTATATCCTCTTTCTCTCTCCCCGAGGCGGAAAGGAGAGACCACGAGTTCAGTCGTAAGGCCCGGTTCAACAAAACGAACCCATTTTTAGTTAGAATTTAATCACTCGGGCCTTAGAACTCGGGCCCATGATCCGCTGAAGAAACACCGTTGCGGATGGTCTTATATTCTCTCTCCGGGTTCTTGTCGTGCCAATTACCATCTTTTTTTTTTTTTTTTTTTTTTTTTACATTACCAATTACCAAACCACTTCAGGTGATCAAACTGCATGCAAATTCTAACGGCAACAAGCAAGAAAACTACCTTTCTCTGTCTCTTCTTCGAATCTCCTTCCCCTGCGTCGATTCACACCCAAGGTATCTCCTAAAGTCACTTCCTTTCCTTGTTCCCTGATCTCCCTTTTGTCTCTCACTATAGTCTTTGCTGATTATCTCCCTCTCAATATCGATTCATCTTCTTCGATCTCCTCCGAAGTTTAATCTTGAAGAGATGAGAAAGATTGAAGTGTTCTGATTCTTCTTCTAATTGATTTCTTATGATGATCCGATTAGGTGTTTTGTAGAGAGATGTGGTGCCTTTCTATATAGTCTGTTTTGCGTCCCATGGCGTCCACTCGAAACCTCAATGGTCATGGAAGACCTGAACTCGAAGCTCAGAAGCGCTCCTCTGAGCTACACAAATCAGTAACAAATCCGGCTGATGAGAGTAAACGGTTACCTAAGCGATCTACTAGTAGTGATCCTAAACCTGATTTCACCTCCTAATTCACCGTTCTTGAGCATGTAGATTCATTGACTATTGACAGCAAGGCGGACCATGAGAAGAAGAAGACATCAGGCTTTGGCAGCGTCAAAACCAGCTCTGCTTCAGCTAAAATGAGTGATGGCACGAGCAGTCTCGGCAAGACGAGTGGAAGCACCAAGTTCAGTGGCCACCTTGATTTCATGGGGAGTGGCAAGAGCAGTATCTGCAGAGGAATCACGAGCAGTGACGTGAGCGATGAGAGTAGCTGCAGCAGCTTTAGTAGTAGTAGTAGTAGCACTATCAACAAACCCCACAAGGCCAACGACTTGAGATGGGAAGCGATACAAGCGGTTAGAGCTCGTGATGGGGTCTTGGGTCTGAGCCATTTCAGGCTACTCAAGAGGCTGGGATGTGGGGACATAGGGAGTGTTTATCTCTCTGATCTGAGCGGGACGAAGTGTTGCTTTGCGATGAAGGTTATGGACAAGACATCTCTTGCTAGTCGCAAGAAGCTTCTCCGTGCTCAGACGGAAAGAGAGATTCTTCAGTGTTTGGATCACCCGTTTCTCCCTACGCTCTACACTCACTTTGAGACTGAGAAGTTCTCGTGCTTGGTGATGGAGTTTTGTCCCGGAGGTGATTTGCATACTCTCAGGCAACGACAGCCAGGGAAGCATTTCTCCGAGCAAGCGGTGAAGTGAGTCATCCATCATTACTCATACTTTTAAACTTTTACTCTGGCTGTGAGCCTGTGACTAATTGTTCTGTTTTGAATGTGTGACAGGTTTTACATAGCAGAGTCATTGCTAGCTATTGAATACTTGCACATGTTGGGGATTGTGTATCGAGATCTTAAGCCTGAGAACGTTCTAGTTCGAGAAGACGGACATATAATGCTCTCTGACTTTGACCTCTCACTCCGATGTCTTGTCAGCCCAACACTAGTAAAATCTTCTGCCATTGAGTCAGATCCATTACGCAAAAACGTTTACTGTGTGCAGCCTGCTTGCATTGAGCCCTCTTGCATCCAACCCTCTTGCACCGTCACCACCAACACTTGCTTCTCTCCACGTCTGTTCTCAAGCAAATCTAAAAAGGAACGTAAACTGAAGAATGACACAGCTAATCAAGCTAGAACATTGCCAGAGCTAGTAGCTGAGCCAACCGATGCACGGTCCATGTCATTTGTGGGCACGCACGAGTACTTGGCTCCGGAGATTATCAAAGGAGAAGGGCATGGGAGTGCAGTGGACTGGTGGACTTTTGGGATATTCCTATACGAGCTTCTCTTTGGGAGAACGCCTTTCAAAGGCTCAGGAAACAGACAGACATTATTCAATGTGGTTGGTCAGCCTCTACGGTTCCCTGAAACACCTACGGTGAGCTTTGCAGCGAGAGACCTCATCCGGGGCCTGCTCATGAAGGAGCCGCAGCAGCGTCTGGGGTTCAAAAGAGGAGCCACTGAGGTTAAGCAGCATCCATTCTTCGAAGGTGTGAACTGGGCTTTGATTCGGTGTGCCACTCCACCAGAAATCCCAAAGCCAGTTGAGCTGGAGAGTGGACCTGTGAATGTTGCAGAGTCACCCTCGAGCCAGAAGACAGCAGCAGGTTTGGTTCTGAATGCTGAGAAAGGTTCTGATAACTATTTGGAATTTGATTTCTTCTAGCGAGTAAGGTTAGAATATGGTACTCTGTCTTCATAATCAAGTGTTGTTTCTCTCTTCATAGAATGCTATGAAATTGTATGTTTGTTTTCTCTATGCATAAGCTGCTTTAGTTACCTCAATTAGTATTTATCAGGGTTACTTTGCGTTCTCTCTATTCAACCAAACATAAAGCATAACAAATATATATAAACTTTCATTGTCTCTCATTTCATTAACTCTTAGTTTTGGGCTTACTGAAAAAGCAAATGCAAGCAAGAGGGTCATTGGATTGATCTTTCTTCGGCCGCTGCACTTTTGGGGACTTGGAGGGAGTGGAGGGAGTTATCTCCTGCATTTTTGGGGATCTGGAGGGGACTCTCTCTATCACCGGCACCTCCATCTTTATCTCTTTTCCTTGGCATATGACTTTAACCTCACAAAGTTCTGCTGCAGAGCTCCTCATTATCTGCTCAGGAACACTGTTTCCTCTTGTCGAATTTGCTTTCCTACAAGAAACAGATAGAGATAAGACTGTGCTGTCATCCGACAACTAAAAGAATAGTGGCCAATGATCTTTTTATATAAATATATACCTTGCATTAGACTTGTCGATCCCAAGAACAAGCTTCTTAATGTGAAGAATAGTGATGAGGTCTTGTAAAGCCTTTGCCACCGAGTCACTCTCCACCAGTATTGTCTCCACCTTCACCTATATTACGCTTACATGTGTTACTTTACTACCTTGATCCACACTTAATCAATACCAAGCGAGAGATAAGACCTTAGATGCAGAGCAGGCGTGAAGGAACTTGTTCAACAGAGTTCTTCTCTTCTCCCTTTCCTGAGACATAAAGGTTTCAAGTTGTTCTTGGCTCGCTTGCTCCCTCGTCAGCCTCCCCACTACACAAAGATCATACATTCACTTGAGTTCATACACAACAGTTGAATTCATCCAAGATAAGAGGAGAACATAATACAGACAAGGGTAAGGGATGGAGCGAGTCTCAGGGAAGACATGGATGAGGTAAAGAAGAGTAGAAGAAGAAGTGATGAGATTGTCAAGAGCCCAACGCAATGCCTCCATGCTAGAGTCTCCTTTACCAACTCCAACATACACGTTGTCCTCTCCGTTCATGGACACTGTTCCACTGTTGCTCCCTTCAAACTGAATCTCTCTCACCGTTTCCAGCCCTCCTCTCCTTCCATCTTCTTCTCCCTCCTCTTCTATCTCATTGTTCATCTTCTTCTTCCTTGTTGACTTTTTACCTCTTGGTTTTGCTTCTGACTTTCCTTTAATTTATATGCAATCTACATGTGTTTGGCGTGTGAGTTTTGTGAAAAATCTGAAGTTTTCAAGACATTGTACCTTTTACATAGCATGACAAGTTCCATATTACAAAGTTTATCAACACGTATGTGTTATGAAACTAGTTCTTTAAATAAATCTGCATCATCCAACATTAGACAAATAGTTTATCTTGGTCAAGAATTTGAAATTGTGTATGGGTCAACCTGCTTTGCTAGTTGTTTATTGGCAATTGTTGCACGAATATCCGAATCCAAAGGAAGAATCTTTGTATATAATAATCCAAAGTCAAAACATAACTTTCTTAGCAGTTACAAACAAAAAAAGGATGCAAACCTTATACATTTAACAGCAGCTATTGAAGTTTGATGCTTTCTCTCTAGGAATCATTCCCATCTTTATGTTAAGCCCTTGAAAATCATTTTGACCCAAAGATGGTAAAGCTGGCATCTTTAGGTTCTGGGCAAAGTCTGACTAATGTTTTAAGTAGTTTAGGCCCAAACTTAAATCTCAAGAGAAGTGACACACCACCAGATGTGTTTCTCTCAGTCCATGATTCATAACTCACAAAGTCACATTCAGTGCCAACTAGCACAAAGTAAGTTGTGTCTTTAGTCTTTGGCTTTTGGATTGCAAATCACAAGAAAAACTTTTTTTATGAGATAGGCATGTTTGGCCATACAAGGAAAGGAAACTGACCTTTGATATCACATAAAGCAACCCCATTCATGCTATCTCCGCCCCCTAAACTTTCTTTATGATCTTCTCTTCTTTAAAGTAATTAACCAATTGAAAAGTAATTAAAACGTTTATAAAGAAGTCAGCTTTATATAGTTGACTAGGAGGAAAAAGAGATAACTTTGAATAGACCCCCCATCTTTTTGATCTTGCTTTTTCCAATAAAAAAACATGGCTCACCAAATCCGCTACGAGTTCATAATAATACAACTCTGATTAATTTTAGAAAAAGACAAAAGTCTTAATCAAAGTAGTTCTGCTCTTAAGAGGAGTTGGATACACACTTTGTTGTTATTAAAAGGTGTAGATTTCTGTTGGGGGGTTGTCTGTCTCTCCTACCACCTCTTTGACCTTTAATGATGGACTCATAAGTTTGGTGCAAAGGAAGACAAAAAAGAGCCGATCTTTGTAGACTTTACTCTCTTCTGGGAAACTCTGTCTGGTTGCAGGGAAAGAGTGAGCAAAACACAATGGGGGTCGTCTCAGAAGAAGCCATTGACGAATTCATAGAGCTCATAGACCAAGGTCCCACCTTTTTCCTCTTTTATCTTTCTATTTCTGCTCTTATTAGTAATTAGTAAACTGGGTAACAATTTGTTCCAGTTGAGGAGCCTTTGAAGAAAACATTTGAGGTATGTTCTGTTTTTTTCTGTTGGAAGTATGTTCTGTTTTTGTCAACCCCCTTTCAACAGATTCGTAAGATTAGATCCACGTATGCATCACTTATTATACTGGCACATTTGATCTGTGTTTGAATCTGTGACTGGTTGAACTTGATCCCTTGAGATTTTTGCATCTCTGGACGTGAGGTTGAGCTGGAAATGTTTCTTTCATGCTCCACACTTCTTATTCTTGTTGTTTCTGAAACTGAAATCAAGTTAAAGGAAACGTATTTTCGGATCTGCAGAGTGTCCATCAGGGATACATGAGAGAGCATTTGAGTCGTTTTCTGAAAGCGCGAGATTGGAACGTACGTAAAGCTCATACAATGGTATGTTACTTATCTCCCAAACACTTGATCATCTGGTTTGAGTGTGTCTTAGTTTCAGCGTTTTTTTGTGTAAATCCACTTTCAGCTGGTTGAGTGTTTGCGTTGGAGGGTTGATAATGAAATTGACAGTATCCTATCTGTGAGTTATTCATTTCCTCTTTCTTTGGTCTGTGTTGAAAGCTTCCTTTGTTGTGTGACATTAAAACCTATTTTTGGTTTTTGCAGAAACCCATTGTTCCTAGTGAGTTGTACAGGAACGTGCGGGATTCTCAACTCATAGGAATGTCAGGTTACACCATAGAGGTAAGCCCCCATAGGATTCCCCAATACCTTTGTCTAATCAAAACGCTATTCTTAGTTCTTAATTGGTGGTTAACCTTTGTGTTTAGGGCTTGCCTGTCTTTGCTATTGGTGTTGGCCTCAGTACATTCGACAAAGCTTCTGTAAGATGCTTCATTTTTTTGTCCTAGTTTTCACAAGATCAAGTTATAAACATGAATGTGCTTCTCTTCTTCCACCTACAGGTTCACTACTATGTCCAATCCCACATCCAAATCAATGAATACAGAGACCGTGTATTACTGGTAAGTACATAGCAATTGGCTAAACTTTTATTTTAACGGTTTCTTTCTTACTGTAATGTGTAACAAAATGTTACAGCCTTCTATGTCTAAGAAGAACGGACGGCCAATCACAACCTGCGTGAAGGTTTTAGACATGACAGGCTTAAAACTTTCAGCGTTGAGCCAAATTAAGGTATGAATAAATGATACCACAAACAAGTTATATAATAAGTTCTGAATTCATTTCAAACCTTTCTTTATAACTTTTTGTCAATATTCTGATGCAGTTAGTGACTATCATATCAACCATCGATGATCTGAACTATCCAGAGAAGACAAACACCTACTATGTTGTGAACGCTCCATATATATTTTCTGCCTGTTGGAAGGTAAGCCTTTTTGTTTTTAACTCAAAGTCTTAGCTACTTAGCATGTGAATGTGTATTTTATTTGCAAACAGGTTGTGAAACCTCTTTTGCAAGAGAGGACGAGGAAGAAAGTTCATGTGTTATCTGGTTGCGGAAGGGATGAATTATTGAAGGTATATATATACACACATTTGTTTCTTTGCAGTCTTGGTGTGAGATGCAAAGTTTTTTAAATCTTTGGTGGTTCTTTGTAGATTATGGACTACACATCCCTCCCACATTTCTGTAGAAGAGGAAGCTCTGGGTCATCTCACCACAGTGAGAGTGTAGATTGTTTTTCTTTTGATCATCCCTTTCATCAACAGCTATACAACTATGTGAAGCACCATTATGAGACCCAGGGACAAGCAGAACCTGCAAAGCAAGGATCATTCCACGTGGGGTTTCCTGAGCCTGAAGCTGAGCGTGTTCAGATAGCCAAAACCATTGAATCAGAGCTGCACAAGTTTGAGAACTGCAATGGTGTATGCAAGCCTGCTGATGACAAAAAATCCAGTCCATGAAACACTTGACTATGATGCTTCTGAGGGAGCAATTCAAATGAGTTAGTTCTGAGCTGTCATCTCCCTAGCCATGCAAATCTAAAAGTGAAGAAAAGAAAATAAATCTTGAACTGAATGTCCTCCTGGTTTCATGTATAGTGTTATTTTGATCCTCTGGATTAGACATTTGTAGCAAATTTATTTGTATTTTTGTAAAATGTAAAACAGAGGCTGAAGAGATCCACTTCTCAACTCCTTAAGCATCTGTGTGTGTGCTGGTCTATGATCTCATTCATTAGACTTTCATAGAGTTATTGGTAAAGGTAAACATCTCTAGCTTCAACAAATCACTATAGATAGTATCAATATTAGCGTCATTTCTAACACACTTTTATTGCATCTCTCTCAACTACAAAGTTTAAGCAGCCTCATGACACAAACTTAACCATATAATCACGCTTTGCGTTCTATAAAATACATCTATTGACTTCAGAGTGCTGAATACCCTATTGCCTTCTCCGACCTGGCAACACGTCAACAAGTTGAAGAGTTGTAATGGAAAACATTATTTGGCATGTGCTAAATGCTATGCTTACCAGAGTTAAAGAGGAGAGCTTACATGAACTCAAGAACAAGTGCTGATGCTCCTCCACCTCCGTTGCATACTGATGCCACTCCATACTTTCCCATCTTTACTCTCAACACCTGAATCAGAAGGATTAAACCACATTTTCCAGTGGGGATTCAGTTCAGTTTAACATCATTGTTGCATAATCTTAGGACTTACCCCTAACAACGTGACCAAAATACGAGCACCGCTGCATCCCAGTGGGTGTCCCAATGAAACAGCCCCTCCATGCACATTCAGCCGTTCCTGTATTTATATACATTATCATATACACTGAACTAAGACTGAAACATCTATAACTGTACTTGTTTCATGACTCACATGATCTAATCCCAGACGTTTCTGATTGGCTAGAGATACAACCTGTTGGGGGAAGGGGAACAAGTCAAACCTGTATTACCTCTCTGTACATACGCAATAACTTAAAAACAACGAGAGCTAAGTAAACAGGATTACAGAGAAAGCTTCGTTTATTTCATAGTAATCCACTTGAGATGCATCTAAACCAGCACGCATTATAGCTTTAGGAATAGCAAGTGCCGGCGTGGTTGTGAACAACTCAGGCGCCTGGGCAGCATCAGCGTATCCTCTAATCCTAGCGATAACATGCAGTCCAAGCTCAAGAGCCTTTTCTCCACTTACCAGCACTAAAGCTGCCGCGCCATCACTGTCCATCAACATAAAGCAGAGCTAATAAGTAAACAACACAAAATTGCTTGGAGACTAACAAAAGAACATAAACCAATTGAGAGACGCATCATAAAGGCTCAAAGGACAGTGGAAGTAAGTGAGAAAAGAAGACCTTATACTTGATGCATTGCCAGCAGTAACTGATCCACCATCCTCCTTGAAGCTTGGTCTAAGCTTCTTTAACTTGGCAGCATCAAACTAGTTCATACCAAACAAAGTTTTAATCAGTGAAATGCAATCCTAAGAGGTGCGGTGATTCCTCAAACACTTACCTTCCCTAGTCCATCATCCTTGTCAACAACTACGGAAGGCTTCCCTCTACCAGAAGAAACTTCTACCTATCAATAATATTTTATTATATTCCATCATAATCCCATCAAAGTGACTGCAGGGAAAGGAGAAGTATATACCGGAACAATTTCCCAAGCGAACAAGCCAGCGTTTTTTGCAGCAATACCACGCTCAAAGCTCTGGATTGCGTAAGCATCATACAAAGAGAAAAAAAAACCATCATCAGATCAGTAGTGGAAAGACAGATTAAGGATGGAGATGAGTGACCTGTTCTGCTGTTGTAATACGGTACTGGTCAGCGCATATTTCTCCACAAACTCCCATTCCAAAGTCATTGTACACATCCCAAAGCCCATCTTTCATCATACCGTCAACTACAGTATCATGGCCTAATCTAGAACCCCTTCTGCTCACATAAATCAGAGGAAATAATAAGCTTTTAAAGATGATAAAACAGCAGTGAATCTGTCTCATAACGTACCTTGCGTCCGGGAGGTACTTTGGTGCGTTAGACATACTCTCCATTCCACCAGCCACAACAACATCATTCAAACCGAGCTGGATGCTTTGAGCCGCTAGCATTACAGCTGAAGTAAAAAAAAAAAGTGATGTGTACAGCTGAGGTTTCAATGATCCATCAAGAGCAGAAGAAGGGGTTTACCTTTCATTCCTGAAGCACAGACTTTGTTGACAGTGGTGCAGATCGCTGAATAGGAAATNGCAGAAGAAGGGGTTTACCTTTCATTCCTGAAGCACAGACTTTGTTGACAGTGGTGCAGATCACTGAATAGGGAATCTGTAACACCCGTATTTCTAAAAATAACATAATAAATAATAATGTCTTAAAAATTCCATTTATTACTCCTCATAAATAACTTCAACATCATAATCCATGAATAAATAACATTAAATCCAAGTAATAAAATAAATCTCGAAAATATCGATAAAAAATAAAACCGCAAGTTTGGAAAATAGATAAATAAAACTCCCAAAAGCACCAAACCAATAGTNATCGATAAAACATAAAACCGCAAGTTTGGAAAATAGATAAATAAAACTCCCAAAAGCACCAAACCAATAGCAATCACTCCTGCTCGTCAGTCTCACCTGAAAGGAGGAAAGAAAAGGGATAAACGACAGGGG
>OVBX01002817.1:0-17971 GCA_900406325.1 Erucastrum elatum | reverse complement strand
AAAAAGAAAAGAAAGTTTAACGAATTGTTGATGCTTACTAAGTTCCTACTGCTGTTCCCATGGCAGCTTCTGTGGTGCCAGTTTCCATCATCTGAGCTAGCCTAACATCTGAGATTTTTGGTATCATGTCTTTGCCTATAAGCATATTACTTGGCTTAAGGTCGCAGTGAAGGATCGGTGGACTTGTGAAGTTATGGAGGTAGCACAAACCTTCCGCAATATCTTTCATTATATCGAAACTATGATCCCAGTTTAGGAGTGGGATTCAAGTTTGATCTGAGGTAATCAATCAAAAACAAAACGAATCAACAAAAACGTTTTTAACAGAAATCACACAATTTAGAATTCATATTAGCCATAAGAACGTTTATCAGTATGCTTTCAGAGATATGAAGATGAGATGAATCAGAGGGAGTATTTATACCCAAAACTCACGATTTCAGATGGAAAGGACGGATTGAAGAACTCGTAGCGGGCGTATGAAATAATGATAATAAACACGGATAAACCATAACGCTCTCTGTTCCAGATTCGTGAAGAAGGTCTACAGTCACCGTCGCCGCCGTCGTATGAATTAGGTTTCGGCAGAGGAAGGTGTCGATGGATCATGGACCTCACGACGAAGAGCAGTTGTACGGGAAAGGGATGAAGATCCCAAAGGAGATGATGATTAGGTTTCGCAGAGTAAAGCGGCGATGGCCTCGCATCAAGAGCAGATAATCATCGACGGTCGAAGCCCAAGCCCAACTCGAAGACTTTACAATTTAATTGATACGGTGAGTTTCATAGGTGTCACCACCTTATGAACTCAATTTCCAGCCTGACATCCTATGTGGCATAGGTGGGAGAGATTCAAGGTCTTCTTTATATATAAAGATTATATTTGTAAATAATCGTATTTGTACATGTAAATGTTGTATTTGTACTTAAATATTTTTTTTTTGCATTTAGCATAAATGTATCACTGATATTGATATCATATAAATAAATATAACATTACATAATTAGATCTATGTGTAAAATATATAGCAAACAAAATATTAAATGAAAAGTACAAAAATAGAAAATTATGAATTAGTATGCTATTTTATAAATGAATCATTAGCTATAACATTTGTAAGAAAAGACTAATTTTAAATTTGTATCAAATTTGGAACATATAAAACTTAAGATTTAATTTGTAATAAAATAAAATGAAAATATAAATATAAATTTGATGTAACTGGTTAGAAATTATAAATGGAATAAATTTTGTTTACATTTGAACCATGCGCGTACGGATGCTTGTTTTATTTTTTTTATAAATAAATAATTATCTTGTTTAAGCAATAAAAATTTACCCCTGTTAAATAATTATTTAATATGACATTTGTAAACATAATAATTTTATAGTTTACATTGATTAGATTTATTTTGTCTTGTAAACTATCAACTGTATCACCACTATTTCTAATATGACCATGCAACAGATAAATTAATAAAAATTTATTAATTTTTTTTGTGAATTTAATTTATAAAATGTTTTACTAATTTTTGAAAAGACATGGAAACCATATAAGTGGAAGTAAGTATTACTTCATTTTCTATTTTTTTGTCGACAACATTAGAGACTCATATAGACTTTGTAAGTATTACTTCGTTAATTTTGGAAAAGACAAAGATTACTAACAAATAGATTCATTTAATTACTTCATTAGCATATACATTAAAATCTCTATAAATTAATAAATGTTGTGAGTACACTAAAACTATATATTTTTTAATTAATTTATAGAGGTTACTAATTTATTGATATACTAACTAAACTAATAACTCAATTTGAGAATATAAAATTGTATTATTTTATAAAAAAAATTAATGTATATTAATTTATGTCTATAATATTATTTGAGAAGTTAGTTTCTTACGTGTCGCTCTCACGTAAAGATTCACGATGGATGATTACATTAATACCCTTACTGAATTAATGATATTACATTTAAATACTATTATTGATTTTAATTTAGTTTCTTTTTTATTTTTTTTCCAAATAACATATATAATAAAAAGGAAATATTTACAAAGTTCAAAAATTAAATTTAAAACGAAAATATATGTATAATAATATGATTTCATTAAAAAGGAAAATTCACAAAATAGTAATAATCTATTTAAAAATATTTTTTAAATAACATAAAATATGATTTTGAAGTAATAAAATACATTATTTATATCTAAGTATTNAATCACCTTTTATTTTTTTATATTTGTTTTTTTTTATATATATATATATATATATATATATATATATATATATATATTTGTATATACTGTGATTTCATAAAACAAATTCATACAAATAATCTTGATATTAGAAAAATAAATATTATCTCTTTCAAAGTAATAGAAATATTGTTTTTATATATCAATCTATTTTCTTAGGTGATTACATAAAATATGCAAGTAACATTAAGTGATATATGTTTAATCGAATAAATATAATTTATAATTAGTATTATTGAAATTTTTTTTCTTTATCTTTAGTTAACTATAACGTCTTTCAGTTACGGCCAAAAAATGTCTATAAATTATACTTTTACTTATATGATATAATTTCTTAAATAAAATCACAAATTAGTTTACTGATTATTTTTATGATATATTAAAAACTAAAAAATAATTTAAAGATAATTAATTTTTGATCAAATTATTACAAAGTAACATGACACAATATACTTTAACAAGGTAGATATATTATATTTTTTCATTATTAAAAATATTTGTTTTTTTAATATTTAATTTTCTTTAAATTTTGTGTTTTTATTATTTTTGAATTTAATATAACAATAATCAAAATATCAAACCAAATCTGAATTCTTATTTGGAAGATTATTTAAAATAAATTTCATTTTACCATCACATAAATCTAAGGCATTAAATTATTTAGAACTTATAAAATATTTTAATTATTTTAAATATTGATATGTGTTCATGAGTTTCCAAAAACGTATCAGTTACTTATGTATGTAACTTCGTACTGATCATCACTTTATTTTCTAATATTTTTTTTAAATCAACATATAATTCGATAAATATAATGAAAATACATGGACATTTAAACAATGCTAAAAATTAGTTATCCTTCAATATAAATATGAAAGAATGTATGTTATTCAATATACTCACAACATCAGTAACTAGACTAATACAACATATATCTAAAATCATATATTAAACTACAATAACAATATATAGTTGTACAATAAAATAATTTATTTTATAAATATAAATTTTAGGATGACTCAAAACATATTAACAAACGAAAACATAATATTAACCAATTGTAACAATTTAGTTATTTTGTAAAAAAAAAAAAATATATATATATATATATATATATATATATATATATATACTTCAAAATATTATATCGTTATCTTAGCCACAAACCCATGATGCTCTCCCGCGAGTAATTGGTTTGATGTTGCAGTGGATTATCATCTCATTATGGGTATGCTTCAGGCCAATCAAGATACTTATAGCGTATAACAATCATATATGTAATTTGGGATCAGATACTATAGTTTTTTGTATTTCATTCTAGTCACAATATATCTTAAGTTATAAATATTCATCTTAAAATATATTTACATATCTAAAAGAACAACCGACCTAAATTTAATAAAAAATAATATATTTAGAATAGAAATATTATAGTTGAATTCATAGAAATATATGCAATTAAATATACGCAACTAATAACTAAATCGACTGTGAAAGCACAAAACTGATTTTTTTTTGGCAGCACCAATAAAACTGATTAGATATAACATATTTAAAATTATACGATTAATTAAATTAATATAATATTATTAATATGAATTATGCATACAAACTATTAATAAATTTAAAATTAAAAGTAAATAACAATCAGTTACCATATTATATTTACTTAAAAATATTTATACTCGTGCATGAGCACGGAAAAATCACCTAGTAGAGTATTAATTTAATGAAATTGTACCGTAGTTGTAAATAAGATATAAGATGTATGAAAAAAGATACCAGTTGTTGGATTAAGTATTAACCGTCTCTATCTGTGTTAATGAATAAATCAAATTAAATTGTATTAACATCAAAAGGGACAAAAATTTTAATTAAAATTAATGAGTAACAACTCGGTTTCGAACTCATATCTGGTCAGTCAAAAATAATAAGTTAAAAACCACTTTCCTAAAGTCTTTGTATTGCCGATTTTAGTTCAGGGCCGTCCCTGGATATATCAAAATTTATTTATATGTTCATATCTAGAGCTTTAGCCGGAGACTAATTTAACTAAAGTCTAAACGCTAATTAATATAAATTCACAATTTAAATATTATATTTACCAAAATTTCTCCATATATCATGAAAAGATATCTAACTCAATAGCTACAAATCCACGAGTATATATTCTTTCAAAAGCAAAACATCACATCACAATATCTCAAGTTAATTAAAAAAATTTAAACAAAATATTTCCGAATCGATCACCAAATAACTATAAAAGATAATTGCTTCCATACTTTCCTCTTAAAATATCAACCGCCTATGTTTTATTTAATAACTGCCTATATTTCATATCAATTCTGTAATCATATAATCTTTCCAATCTATCTACGTTGTTTTTTTGTCAAATTAGTTACAAAACGTAAACAAATTATTTTAGAATCTTCATACATTAAATATAAAAATATATCACAATGTTGGCGATCCTAAAATCCTTCCAATAATCTCTTTTCATTTTATATAGATGGAAAAGTAAGAAATCCAATTTTCCAACTGTACCTTCTTTTAAAACACCCCCAACTCCTACTTATTTTTTATTATATACAGTACACCTATCCCTACCAACTCTTCTTCAAAACTTTTATACTAAAACATGTCAGCTATAAATAAATTGTCGCATTTTACTTTATGTTTTTGAATGTCAGCTCAATCTTCTTTCTCTCTTTATCAGCACATTAAACACGTCAGCTATAAGCATTTAGGTTATAAACTCATTTTTGTTTTCAAATGGATAATACAAATCGTAATTACATTACTATAATGAAAAAAAATTATAATCAAAACATACATATTATATTTGGATATTTTATATTAGGTTATAACAAAATGAAATCTCATGCTTTTAAAACGCAGATCAAAATTTATAATCTAATTTATGGTGACCTTAGTATAGTAAAAGGGGCTTGATATTTTTTAATTAATAATCATACTTGTTAATTCTAATAAAATTTGAAATGTTAAAATGTCTGGCGAGTGAAATTCTAGTAAAGGAAAAAGTGGGAAAGACGGTTGGTAAGTACTGATTGACCTATATAAATTCGGTAGGATTTGTCCTCCTTCATCACGCATCGATAGCGTCCCAGAACATTTAGACAAGTTTCGCCCCTGGTGGGGCAATACTTGGGACTTCCATCAGATTCGCGGAGTGTGCACTCATCAACATCTACATGAAAAGAAAAGTCATGAAAATTATAATTATTCAGCTGATGATCTTCATTAAAGGAAAATTAGTTTGATTTAAAAAATAAAATTAGTGGAGCTTCGGGAACCTGACCTTTGCATCCATCTACCTCGTACGGGTTGCCCTCGTAACCACTGGCGCAGACACATGTTAGATAGCCGATCTCATCACTAGTGGGCGGTATCCCGCTACAGTAGCAAGGTTCTGAGTGAACGTTGATGGTGCTGCATCGCAAGGAGTCTTCAAAGGACATATTCCTCGTAAGAACTACCCACTCTAGCGTGACGGTAGAGTATCCTTTCTGGTGAAACCATTTAGGATCAGTTATGTTAACCCACGGCCGCGACGGTTGGTTAAACTGGTCGGTTATGAAAGCGACTCTGCACCCTCCTCTTGTTGTATTCCCATCCATGCTCTCTAATTTCACACCCATTTTCTGACTGCTCTCTGTAGGCGTGCTTGCGTTGCAACACAGGTAACCAGAGCAGGTGGATGAGGAAAAAAGAAATTTTTTTTCGCTTACATGACTTATATTGCAAGTAGAAATGCATCCGATAATTCGGGGTTCGACATGCGTCAAGGTGACCTTGTTATTGCACCCAAATGTCACAAGCGTGTGATTGCTGCTGATGAGAAAAGGAGTTCCAGTCAAATTCACAAGCTCTTCCGGCCTTTCTCCGCCATTACACCCCAAAGAACTTACCTTGGTTTTGATGCGGAGTGACCCCAAAGGAACGGAATCAACTGATTCAACTCGGTTCGCTAAAGATCTCGGAAGATCGATTTGAACCACTTCCTTTTTGATCCCACGCAGAAACGGGACGAAATTCTTGCATTTGACCTCGTACCAATCATTGTGATAGCAACCGCGCCCGATTCCGAATGGAAACGGTATAGAAATCTTACCGCATTGCCTTAGGCAAGAACTTGAAACGGTGGATATCAGTAAAAGCAGCACACACAAGTGGTGTATAAGCCTCATTATCTCTCTCTTTTATTTTTCTTCTCTCGATTTTTTTTTTTGTGTGTTTTAATTTCTTTTCATGTTCACTCTTCTTCGCCTTCGTGATATATACATCACTGCAGAAGTTAGTGAGATGTCAATAATTTCTCTATAGCATGTCCAGTTTTCTACTCCACAATTTAATGTACATGGAAGAAAAAATGACCCAGTCTCGCGAGACAAACCACAAGATCACTCATGATCCATGTTTTCTTCTCACCAGATTTTGGTACGTACTATTATGACAACGTTTAGTTCATCCACATGTTATAGCCTTTTGACTTCTTAAAGCTAGCTTATGCGTCTTGTATTTGCTACTCGAGCAAGGTCTTTTTTTTTTCTTTGTAACAACTCGAACAAAGTCTAATAAGCCCTAAGAGTCGGATAATAATGGATGTCTGTTGTGGCCCCGTTGAAAAACCGATAGGACTGGCTGTGCATTTCGTTCTTCTCTATTGTTTTTGGAGTTACCTTGATGGTTATGGTGCTTTGGTTCATGAAATGGCGTAGTACTGACTACTGAGTCCGTTCCTTTGGGGTCACTCCGCATCAAAATAAATCTCTCGGATTAAGCCAAAACGAACTCCACAAAGCCCATCATTACCCAGAAGCCCAAACTTTTACTCTCTAAAACCGGAGCAGTTAACTGAAAAATATTTTTTTTAACGCTGATTTATTATGATATTACAATTATGAGAAAGATTACAAAGACGATTCGACAACCGACAAACTATCTGCCTTATGAGATCTATACCTAACTGCATCACCTGAACCGTCTTATGAAGATCCACTCCTGGCCCGATTTACTTGCACCATGTTGAAGATCTCTTGCACGCCTTTCTTCTGTTGTCTGCATTAATAAATCGTTTTCTCCGGGACTTGAAACCTGAATTTTTTGAAATCTGCAAGAAATTGCATAGTCTGAGATTCGAACTCTAGACCTGGGTGTAGAAGCCTTTAAACCTTAACCAGTAGGCTACGGTGCTTTCACAACTGGAAAATACTTGGATCTTCGATTGGATCAAACCTTATTCAATAATTTAGTTCAATATATTTTAATATATTATATAAATTTTAAAGTAATATTAATAAATAGTTATAAATTTTAAAGTAATATTAATAAATAGTATACATAACTAAAGTATAAATAAATATCAAATATAAGACGTTGTAACTATAAATTTTTTTATATAGCTAGTTTATGAATTTTTGATGGTTTGATGGTTTTTGTTCAGTTCAATAGTTTTAAATTCAAACTAGCTGTGTGATCGGTTTATAGTCGAACTAGTTATGATATCACTCAAATTATCTTAAGAAGTATTTTACTCTCTCAAATAAGAAGTTCAATTATAGTATTTATGGATTATCCACATAAAGCATGGGTACACAATAAACTATAGAAATCAAGGTTAAGCTAGGTAAACAGTTAAGTAATGTAAACAAGACAGCTGTTCGATTGAAGAGTTTGTAAGCAATAATGAAAAATAGCTAGACCTGAGAATTTATCAATCAAGAGATTCAAAACTACAATTCAAGGATGCTAATAGTTTATAGATTCATTCTAGAACTCGATTATAATAAGCAAGTAATAATCTCTCTCAAGCAATTACTAATCAGATGTCTAAGTCTTTGTCCCAGCTTTCGCGTGTGAACAAGAGTGAGTGTCGATCGATGCTATGGCCTGACCGTCGATCGATGCTTCCTCAAACAAGCTTTAATGACATAATCGATTATGTTCAACTAGATTCCTCGACCAATTCTCATATGTGCCTAAATATATAATCCATCAGGATTCAGGTTCCGTTAATTGACCACACTTTAATGCATCTCAATTGTCCTATGATTCCATGATCAAGCAATCAATCACACTTTCGTGCTATCCTAACTACTCCAGATTCTAGTATTACAAATCATCCTGGTATAGAGATCTATAAATATTCTAGCAATCCTAATTAATTATCAGTTTTACATTAAGCTCATGAAATCTCTAAATCTAACAAGGTGAATTACTCAGACATGATAGAAGAAACACAAATCATAGTCTGAATAAATAATAGAATATAAATCAAAGATAAAACCAATGGAGTTCCAATCAATTTCTGAAGGAGATTGATCTTCTCTCAAACCCTAAAATAATAATTATGAAGTAGAGAAAAGCGTAAAGAAAAACGTAGCCGTCAACAATGGCTTAGAAAAACATAAATAAGGTTTCTAGTCGTCCAAGGGCATTCTAATAATTTGTGATGGCTTCTAAGCTTCAGGCGGTCATAAATCATGCCCGGCCCGCATTATGGCATCCATATTGATCGATGTGAAGGCTTTTCCATCGATCGATATACATTCCTCTTCTCGACAGTCTTCTCTCGCGAGGCTGACTGGCCACTCTTCAGTAAAACATGCTTAACTTCTGATCTAACCGTTGGATTGACCGCAAACCGGTGAATTTGGAAAGCTAACTCAAAGCTATATCTTGTGTCAAATGATCAGCGTAATCGCACTATAGAAAGATCTCCATCAAAATTTAAATATCTGACGCGTCTGCGCAGCTCTGCACTCAAAAGGCTCCAAAAGATACCAAAATCACTATATTTCTCTAGAACGTACATGAACCTGTAAATTCTCTAAATAAACTATATATTCTAGTAAATATATATAAAAACACTTATATACTATGGCTAAAAGTGGATAAAATCCATGGTATATCATACCCTCAGACTTACCCTTTTGCTTGTCTTCAAGCAAAACTAACATGCAGTCTCTCTGAAAAAAGTTTGAAAACAGCAGGGACTCAAAAATTTTTAAAAACCCAGTCACCATCTCTCTAGTTGTGCATACCAAATCATAGACATCCTAACTTTAGAAGCACATTATACAATATTCTAGTAGAGCAACCAAATTCACCTAGTCAACAACTTAACGGATCATGTCTGACAATTCTCTCTACTAACCTCATTTCTTGGATAAAATAAAAATGCATGTTTTATCTTGGGAGTATCGATCAAGGGACATTGGATTCTTACTCCAACAATTTTTATGTCTGGCCACTAAGGCAATCTTCTCTGATCCATTATTTCTCCTTTATTCTCTCTTCTCTGAATCCTTATAATTTCCATTTTAATGACCATTGATGCCACTTAGGAAATTCTTGTACATCTTATTGACTTAGCAACACATGCGATTTAGAAGCAATCGAATAATGGGGTCGAGGGAGACACTCTTATCCCTCGCTTTGACCATCCTTTTAGAGTAGAATAATGGGGTCGCAGAAGACACTCCTACCCCTCTACTCTTCAAGAAATCATTTCATTTATACAATTTTACAATTTAAACGGATGTCGAAGAGAGAGAGAGAGAAGGGAATCAGAGTCACCCATATTTGAGCTCACAGACTTGCTAGAGAGGAGTCTGTCCGGTGTACACCAATCCCCAAGACAAGCATATCAAGTCAAATGAGGTTGGAGGTCAGCTTTGATTCCTTCAAACACTCTCAGCAAGTGCAAACATAGTTGAAAAGTTTATCCACTTTAGTATCTCTAGTACTTCTACAGTCAGTAAATCTAAGACTGGTCTAAAGAGTGATTAGATGCAAGTAAAATATCGAATTAGATCATCACCCCCTTCTTGATTTAATAAAAAAAATTTGAAAATATTTTAAATAAGACTCATAAAAATAGATAAACGTTAGTAATCCCCCTAGACTTAAATTACAATATTCCCAGTGTAACACAGTCGGTGGTAAGGTAAAAATCATAAAGCAGAAGTATGAAACTTAACAAGAACGATAACCTGCCCAATGTCTATTCGGCACAATGAAGTTACAATCGACCGTTGTTGATGAATTGTTGTCGAGTGATATCAACATGGTCGCATCGGTCGATGGCTAGATAAATCAATCGACACAATGAAGAAACAATTGATCGGTAGATATGAAGGGATGTCGATCGATATCGAGATGGTCTCATCGTTCGATGTGCTGAGCAACCGTCTACTTGGATCTATTTTCTTTTTTCAAAACTAAAATACAATATGGGTAGAACCTTCCCCAGACTTAAACTACACTATAATGGTGTTATCCAGTCGGAGATTGGTGGAGAAATAAATCATAAGAAAAAAATTTAACAAGTTATAACGATATACCTGACCAAAATGGATATCGATCGATGTAAACGTGTTGTGATATCCACTCAAATTATCCTAAGGAGTGAATTACTCTCATCAAAAGAGGTTCAATTGTAGTACTTAGGGATCGAATCCACAGAGACTCTAGGACTACACAACAGATTGTTTAGTTTCCGAAGTAAAGCTAGACTGAAAGAGTTTAAAACAGTAAATTAAATGGTAAGCAAGTTATTGTTTGGTTGATTACTTGTGTTTGTTTTAAGGTTTAAGGGGTAGCTAGATTTAGGTGTTTCTCAGGTTTATCATGTATTTAGGGTGCTAAGGTTTTTAGTGTTCATAATTCTAAACTCAAACTTAAAGAGTTATCTCCAACTAGATCTCGGGTCATATACTATCGTACGATAATCGCAAGAAAGTATCGATCGATACTCGAATAGAGATATCGATCGATTAACCTTTCGCTATATCGGTCGATAAACCGGATGCCTTATCGATCGATATAGTTTCTAGTGAATATAAAGGGAAAGTTTGACTTGGTTATCTATTCCTTACTAAACAGAAACTCCCGTCTAAGCTTAGCAGAAATAGATCTAGCTAGTTTGGGTTCAGGTATTTGTCAAGTTCTCACTTGGACAAATTAATCCTAGGATCTAGGTTAAGGGTGATCAATTCCTTAGCATAGCAATAAGAACAACTAGAAGAAGAATTATATTTTAAACACCCTAACAATGAGTTGATTAATACATTAGTTAACCTTGGTGAGAAACATAAATCTAACAGTGAGACTACTCAAACATATTCGTGAGAGACAAAATCATGATGGTTTGAATAATGCTTTTGAATAAAAATAATATGAGAAATAGTAAATAAGTAAAGCAAAGGGAGTTCAAGATCTTCTCTATGATTGCAGTTCAGATCTCTCTCTCCAATCCTAAGCTCTCCCAATGGTATGACAAAGTGATTCTCTCAAGTCTTAGGTCTTTTAAAAGGTCTCTAGGCAAGTTTGCCCTAAACTAGTACAAACCCCTCTATATATAGCCTAACAGGCGGCCAGAGACTTAAAGTGTAATTAGCAAAACTATTAGAAGCAATTAGGGCTTCTAATTTGTAATTAATGACTCGGGAGACTTCAGTATCGATCGATGTTGAAGTGCTCCAATCGATCTTGGTTAACTCCTATCGGTCGATATCCTCAATGTATATCGGTCGATGGCATAAACTGTCGCTTGGCTAATATCTTCATAAAGTCTCTATTTTAGCTATTTTACACCATTGAGTATCTGAACCTGAAAAAGCCCTAGAAAGACACTAAAAATATTCTTTTGTTTCCAAAAGCATATATAAGTCATGGTAAAAAGTGGGTAAAATCCATGACCTATCATGTTGTCACCGGTCGTGGCAGATGTAGCAATGTCAATCGATATTGACGTGTTCTCGTCGGTTGATATTATGGCAATCGTTTACTCGAGTCTTGATATCATTGTATATATGTTTTCTAATTGGTTTTCAAGTCTTTATCGAGTGTTTCTAGTCTTTTTCGATTCATTACAAATCTGGAGTTGCACTGGATAGGAGATGGACCTGTTGGAGCAAAAATATGCAAAAAACACTGCAGTTTGGTGATTTTCACGCAGAACAGTCTGATGACTGTTCCAAGTACATGTTCCAGTGGCATAAATTTTTAAGAAAACTACAAATCATTACAGGATTTGCCCTAATTATCCCATCTTTTTCTCCCAACTGCTTGTGGCTTTGATATATCATCTTTTCTATTTTCTATTATCATTCTATGTTATTTTTGGAGAAGAAACCAGCCCTTGGAGTTGGAGACTTGAGATTTTGCTACTTTGTAAAGGGAAAATGCCATCTCTCTCGATTTAGAGAAGAACTCCCTGAACCCTATTACTTTATTTCAGTCATATTTCATGTTGCTTTATATCTTTGTCTCTGTGTTTTCTTGCTTCATGGCTGAGTAGTCGATTTGCTTAGTCTAAGGCGTTAGGGTGTTAGATCCGTGAGCTTGACATAAATTAGTTATAAATCAGTTGTCTTCATTCACTGTTGTTCTTAAGGCTTGCGTTAAAATAGCTACTTTGTGCCTGATTCTAGATTTAATTTATTCATCAAAAGTGTTATAGGTTGCTAGACATAACTTGAATGAGCATCATATCCCTAACCAGTGAAAGTAGATGTTAGTGTGTTTTGTGAATAGATCGGACTTGATCTTAATATTTGTCATCGCGTCTCAGTTCAAACGACAGTTTAGGTACTGAGATCGATTGACAAAAGGTGAAGCACCACGATAGTGGGCTGATCTTTCTTAAGTGATCCGAGTTTTAGACTGGTCTTTAATCGAAATTGAATAATTGTTTGGCTCACACTTGTTTAAGACCCGATCAAACCACCCTAGGTTAGCAATCTCTTTAAATTGAATTTACATTTATATTATTTGTTGTTTTGTCACGTTACCCTCAATCGAAATCCCATCATTGTTTGGCTCACACTTGTTTAAGATCCGATCAAACCACCCTAGGTTAGCAATCTCTTTAAATTGAATTTACATATATATTATTTGTTGTTTTGTCACGTTACCCTTAATCGAAATCCCATCATTGTTTTATCTAAATTTTGATCTAATAAAAATAAAGTGTGATAGTTGGTCTCTGTGGATTCGATCCTAAAGTGCTACATCGACATACCATTCGATTGTGGTAGTGTGCACATTAGGTTAATTGGTGTGCGTGTACACGAATATCAATTTGACGCTGTTGCCGGAGACCATCATTTTTTTCCTTTATTTTTTGTTATTTATTTGGTCTAAAACCTCTAACTTACTCTTTTCTCTTTGTTGCAGCTAATGTTCCAGGTGCATGACCAGTAGACATACTCGGAGTAACGCACAAGGACATTTAGTTACACCCAACAATTAGGAGCTCACAAGGTTAGAAAGACAGAACAGTCAACAGCCAAGGCCAACCAACACCACCATGGGTGATCACGACCATCAGGATGATCTAACATACACAAATATGATTTAAAGAAAAACAAAAATATGATTAAAAAAATTCAAATATAAAAATTAAATTGCTAAAAAATTAAAATAAACACAAAAATATTTCGCTGCAGCAATGGCACTGATGCAACAACAGATGCTTCAAATGCAGCAGACCATCCAAGCTCAACAGGGTGCTGCTCAACAGGCTGCTCTCGCGCAGCAAGAACAGGCGGCACAAACTGTTTCGATCGGTGATAGAAACCTTCCGTGTAACATTCCTACTACGCGCTCTGCTATTGTTCATCCACCCTGTACCAGTCAGGACTTTGAGATCAAGCCTGTTTTGATCGGTTTAGTGCAGAGAAAGGTGTTCTCTGGTATCTCTGCAGAAATTCTAATAGAATACATTGAAAGGTGCGGAAAAGTTTGCAGTTTCACTTGCGCGAATGGTGTTCCACCAGACTACATCAAGTGCACGCTATTCTCATTCTCTCTTGATAGAAAAGCTGCACAGTGGCTATAGTTATACAACATCACAAATTCAATACAATTATCAAAACTTCCTACTAATATTTTTTAAAATATAATATACACAAATATGATTTCAAAGAAAAACAAAAATATGATTAAAAAATACAAATATAAAAATTAAATTGCTAAAAAATTAAATTAAAAACAAAAATATACCCGCCCTTCTAGTTTATACTTTTAAAACATAAGCATATTAACTTTTTTACTAAACACATCATTTTCTTTACTAACATTTCATGTTTCATTAAGGGTAATCAAATAATTTTAATAGCACATCTGTATTGAGTCATTTTTTTGGATCCAGCTCACTCCCCACACCAGATCTATTTAGGCCATTTAGGTCGATTAAAAAATCTGATCCAATTCTCACTTTTTTTCGTTGGCCATTGAGTCTAAGTTCAAATAATTTTTTTCAACCATTTCTAATATTTTGTGTATTGAACAAAATTAAAGACTTAATTATTATGTATTTTCTTTTCTTAATATAATTTAAGCATTCATGAAAAAAAAAAATTTCATCGAAAAGTGTAAATCTTTATTAAAAGTATATATATTTTTATTAAAAATTAATCACTGATAGAGAAGCGGAAGCTATGAGAACAGAGATTTGGCTAAGCTCGCAAGAACTCGCAGAATCTAAAGGGAATTCGTTCTTGTTGATACTCTCAACACGAACAAGGGTTCTTCGAAGATGTCGATACTCTCGACAGGATCAAAGTGGGGCTAGAGTACTCCTCTAAGTGCTATGAATAGCTCTGGTTGCAATTGCAAAATAGATTGAATAATAATGTGTTTTTTTACAAAGAAGAAAGCTCAATATATAAACTACATAACTGGATCCTAATCTCAAAAGGATTCATAATTATCCAACACAAATAAAATAAAGAAAAGGAAAAACAAAGCTCTTTAGTCGGTTAAGGGCTTAACGTTGATTACGGCCCAAGTAACCAATGATCCGCTACATCAGGTTCTCCCGGGGGAAGAAGAATTCATCCACAAATCTGCAGGTACGTTATCACCATGGAAGGGAGAAAGATGTTTGACGTTAAACACATTGGACGTACGCATATGGGACGGAAGTTGAACTCTGTAAGCGTTGGGGTTCACACATTCCAAAACCTCGACAGGACCAATCTTCTTGGATTTTAACTTATTGTATTCACGCAAAGGCAAGCGTTTCTTTGTAATGTAGACCCAAACCAGATCGCCAGGAGCAAAGAGAACCTCACGACGTTTCGTGTCAGCTGCAGACTTGTATTTGGAGGCCGAAGCTTCCAAGTTATCATGCGCCTTCTGATGCAGCTGCTGGAGATCTGTAACAAAGTCGATGGCTTCTCCATGATGACGATTTCTGTCCGGAAGAGTAGTCAAGTCCAAAGGACAACGAGGGATAAGATCATAGACTACTTTAAATGGCGCAAAACCCAGACTCCGATTCAACGCATGATTATGAGCGAACTCAGCTTGAAAAAGTTTTGTATCCCATGATTTGATGTTGTCACCCACCAGACAACGGAGGAGGTTACCGAGAGACATGTTTGTGACCTCTGTTTGTCCATCCGACTGCGGATGGTATGCAGTACTCATATCAAGAGACGTTCCCAACAGTTTCCACAAAGATCTCCAAAAGTGACTCAAGAAACGAGTGTCACGATCAGAAACAATAGATGATGGAAGTCCATGAAGACGATATATCTCCCGAAAGAATAAGACAGCCACACTGACTGCATCTGTCGTCTTTTTACAGGCAATAAAATGAGACATCTTTGAAAATCGATCCACCACCACAAAGATTGAATCAAAACCACACTGCGTACGCGGTAAGCCAAGGACGAAATCTATACTAACATCTGTCCAAGGTTGTGTGGGAATAGGCAGCGGCAGATACAGACCTGCATTAGAGGATTTACCCTTTCCCTGCTGGCAAATGCGGTATCTCTCGACGAAGCGTTCGACGTCGCGTCTTAAACACGGCCAAAATAGGACGATGTAACCAACTGTAGAGTGCGATCCCGACCCACATGGCCCTCGTTGTGGAGCTCACTGATAATCTGAAGACGCAGACTGCACTCTGGTACGCACAAGCGGAGATCCTTGAACAAATACCCATCGTGAATCGTATAATCACCACGTATTCCATTGGCTGTCTTAGTGAAAATGCGACCAAAGAAAGAATCTGAGGGATACAAATCCGCAAACGCTGAGAACCATGCCACTCGTGTATGCATAGCTGTTAATAATCCATGTCGACGACTCAGAGCATCATCAACTCTGTTCGTTTTACCCGACTGGTGTCGAATAGAGAAAGTGAATTGTTGGAGGTAGGAGATCCAAGTGGCATGACGAGCTGATACTTTAGCCTGGCTGTCAAGGTGTCTTAAGGCATCATGATCAGTAAATAAGACAAATTCTTGATGTACCAGGTAGTGTCTCCAATGTTTAATCACTTGCACAATAGCATAGAATTCCACATCGTAAGTAATGTATCTTCCACGAGCACCAGCCAATTTTTCGCTATAGAAGGCGACAGGACGACCACCCTGACTAAGAACCGCACCAATTCCAAGCTTGGAAGCATAACAATGGAGTTCGAAGGTCTTGGTAAAGTCAGAGAGCACCAAAATTTGAGCAGTAGTGAGCTTGTCCATGATTAGTTCGAATGCTTTAGTAGCCGCGGATGTCCACTCGAACTTGCCTTCCTTCATGCAATTCGTGATAGGAGCCATAATAGTACTGAAGTGGCTAACAAAGCGTCTGTAGAAAGAAGCAAGCCCGTGAAAGTTACGAACTTCTGACACCGTAATCGGCACCGGCCATGACTTCACGGCTTCGATCTTGGAAAGATCAACTGCAAGTCCCTTATCAGAGATGACGTAACCCAGAAACAAGACCTGTGATACACCAAACTCTCATTTATGTTTAGCTGCGAATAACTTTTCTGCGCGGAAAACTGTCAGGACTTGACGCAGGTGCTCGGCATGAGTAGCCAAGGAGGAGCTAAAGATCAAAATGTCGTCGAAATAGACAACGACAAACTTGCCAATAAAAGGTCGCAACGCCTGGTTCATGATCCTCATAAAAGTGCTAGGCACATTCGATAAGCCAAAGGGCATAAATAACCACTCGAAGAGGCCCTCTCTCGTTTTGAATGATGTTTTCCACTCATCACCTGGTCGTATGCGAATCTGATTGTAACCGCTCTTCAAGTCGATCTTTGAGAAGATTGTGGCAGTCCCAATCTGATCAAGTAAGTCATCCAAGCGAGGGATATGAAATCGATAACGAATAGTGATCTTATTGATCGCTCTACTGTCAACACACATCCTCCACTATCCATCTTTTTTTTGGTATCAAGAGAGCGGGGACAGCGCACAGACTTAAGCTCTCCTTGATATATCCCTTTTGCAATAATTCTTCAACTTGACGCTGAAGTTCTTCATGCTCCGTATGACTCATTCTGTAATGTGGTCTGTTAGGCAATGTTGCACCTGGAACAAGGTCAATATGGTGCTGTATGTCACGAAGCGGAGGCAGACCATCCGGTAGTTCCATCGGGAACATGTCACTGAACTCGTCCAGTGCAGGGAGTAATGAAGGTGGTGTAGTCGTGGTCAAGGTGCGATGAGCTGTAGGTGAAACCTANGAGTATCCGTGGTGGGTACAATCTCGCTGATAATGCTTAAATCTTAACCAAGCATTCTTAAATGATTCTCGCGGTTTTTGAAAAAAAGTTGTAAGCTTTCGTCTCGTATCCCAGTATCGAATCTCATCGATGAAGTGGTTTATAAATGCATTCCGGATTTCTCTCCAGCAGGTTAAGGATCCTGCTGGTAAC
>OVBX01002816.1:0-17634 GCA_900406325.1 Erucastrum elatum | reverse complement strand
TTGGCAATGTCTTGGGGAGCCCTAGCTAGCTAATTTGATTTTGTTCTGTGTTAAGTAGTAATTGGATTAGTTTTTTAACCTAAAACTTCGCAATGTGATTTTTTTAATAGGCATTTAAACAGCATTGATGATCCAATGACACGGACGAAATGGATGAACGTTAAAAAGGCAATAATGGAAGAGGCCGAAGTTGTGAAGCAGTTGGATGCAGAGAGGAGAGCCTTTAAGGAAGCTCCCACTGGTCGTAGCCGTGCTGCTTCTCCTCCTATCAATAGCACCAAATCATCCTTTGTCTTTCAGCCCTTGGATGAGTATCCAACTTCTTCCTCCTCCTCCTCCTCCTTCGGTGCTCCCATTGATGATCCTGATGTCTGGAGGCCTCCCACCCGTGATGTCTCTACTCGAAGACCTGCCAGGCCTGGTGGTATGAGAAAGTCTCCTCAAGATGGTTCTTGGGGGTCTCGTGGTGGTGGTGGCTCTACTACACGGACTGCTCCATCTTCTCGAGGTGGAAGAGGCGGGGCTAAGTCCGCTGCTGCAAGTGCCCGCTCTTCTGCTACTGCCGGAAAGAAAGGAGCTCCTTCCTCCAAATCTACCAAGCCTGACTCCACGGTATGCTTTACTGTAAATAGTTGAAGTTAGCTATGGAGTTTCCCTTTCTACCGTGTTATGCATTAGTAGGAGTGGTGATGTAATCATGTAGTAATAATGTCTAGTGCTGTGAGTAAGTAGATTCCACTTATTTGCTAATAAAGTTTGTGGCTTTTCTCGATGATAATCAAATCAGAATGGCGATGCTGAAGACGGAAAGTCTAAAAGGGGATTGTATGAGGGACCTGATGAAGACCTGGCTGCTATGCTTGAAAGGGATGTCTTGGACTCTACTCCTGGTGTCCGTTGGGACGATGTTGCTGGTTTGTCTGAAGCCAAAAGGCTCCTTGAGGAGGCTGTTGTCCTTCCTTTATGGATGCCTGAATACTTTCAGGTACTTTGCTTTTTTTTTGCCCTGCCAAATATGTGTTTATACTTTATTTACTATTTCTAAAAGTGTCTAATCTTAATGTTTTACCTCCCAGTTATAGTTATGGATGATGCTTAATTTGATTGCTCTTTTTTTGTTTGTTTCTCTTCAGGGTATTCGGAGACCGTGGAAAGGAGTACTCATGTTTGGTCCTCCTGGGACAGGTAAAACTCTGTTGGCGAAAGCGGTTGCAACAGAGTGTGGTACCACCTTCTTCAACGTCTCGTCTGCTACATTGGCTTCAAAGTGGCGTGGAGAGAGTGAGCGGATGGTGAGATGCCTGTTTGATCTTGCAAGGGCATATGCTCCAAGCACAATTTTTATTGACGAGATCGACTCTCTTTGCAATTCTCGGGGGTAATTCTTTTTGTTCTCGACACTGAGAGTTTGATTACAATAACGAGTTGAATGCCATGTGTAATTGGTGAATGTGTAATTGGTGAATGTGTGCAGGGGTTCCGGAGAGCATGAGTCGTCAAGAAGGGTGAAATCTGAACTCCTAGTCCAAGTAGATGGAGTGAGCAATACAGCGACAAATGAAGATGGTAGTCGCAAAATAGTGATGGTCTTAGCAGCTACCAATTTCCCATGGGACATAGATGAAGCTCTCAGGTTTCCTTATAGTCTTTCTTTTACGTAGGCTTAAGCCTTGCTCAAATATAATGAGACTGACTCTTGAGCTCGTAATACTCCTTTTGCAGGAGGAGGCTGGAAAAACGTATATACATCCCACTTCCAGATTTGGAAAGTCGCAAGGCCCTTATCAATATCAATCTGAGAACAGTTGAGGTTAGTTGTGATTGTGAATGCTCATAGTATCTCTGGTTACTCGATTCAGTGTAGCATATATGTAATGGTTTGGATTATGTGTGTGGGTGTCTGTTTCAGGTGGCGAGTGATGTGAACATTGAAGATGTGGCTCGGAGAACAGAAGGGTACAGTGGAGACGATCTGACAAACGTGTGCAGGGACGCGTCAATGAACGGGATGAGGCGTAAGATAGCAGGCAAAACGAGGGATGAGATAAAGAACATGTCAAAGGACGATATCTCAAACGATCCTGTAGCAATGTGTGACTTCGAAGAGGCCATTAAGAAAGTGCAACCCAGTGTGTGTGCCGCCGATATCGAGAAACACGAGAAGTGGCTCTCTGAGTTTGGATCTGCTTAAACCCTTCACAAACCAACCCACTTTTTTTCTTCTCATTATTAGTCTCTCAAACTCAAAGAATGTGTGTTGTTTATATTATTATTTATTAATTTGATCATTTTCACGTGTATTTCCAACTGCAAAGAAATTATTTGTATTTTTCTCTTTGTTTTTGCATGAAGTAAACCTTTCCTTGTTATGATATTAAATTTTCGATCAGTTAAATTAACAACATTGATCTATGAGTGGAAGAGGTCATAGTCCGACATATATTATCAAAAACGTTAGTGGTGTTTTTGACATAGTACATAATTTTTAAAAAAAATAATAGAACCCAAATAAGTCAATTGGATATGTAAGATATGCGTTATTTCAACGTGGAGTATTATCTACCATGTCAAAAAAGGCATATCAACTCCTTGATTGTCTTGTTATTTTATGTTCGATATTGAATTGACCCAACAGAAAAAAAAATGCAAAAGTTAAAAACGATTCCGAGTGTAGAAGTTTCATATATTCTGATGTAAAAAACAAATGGTGTGCATATAAGTATAAATATAATTGTCATGATCGTGAATTCGTGATGAAATCGAAAATAGATGTGATTAGCTGAGGAACACGTACACATGAAATGCAAGCGATGATCTGCATGTCCATGTGTTATGTACGTAATTATGTGTAGTCTAATCTACGTGTTTTCCATATAAGATTCGGTTTGTAAGATCTGTATAACATGTTCTTGTGCTGAAACCTAGCAACAACAACAAAAATTATCTTACAACTGACGTAGTAATAAAAAAATCGTGCTTCCCAGTCCCTGCCATAAATAAACAACAAATGTACCAGTAAAAAAAACAAATCACAACGTGTGAGACTAACTCAAACCAAAAAGACTGTATAAAATGTTCTCTATTTATGTACATATATATGCCTAAAACTAGAACCTTCAGGCTTACTTCCACTGACAACTCGAACCTTCAGTTAATCTAAACTCTATTTTCCAATTGCTTTGATAAAAGAAGAAAAAAAGAACAGTGCTCATTGAACGTTAAAAGAGGTGTATGAGTTTAAATTATATTTTTATACTTTTCTGGTTAATAAATGAAGAACTTCGAGTAAAACCCAACTAAACTCCAATTTATGTGACTGCCATATGCTAAGTATTTTGTTGTTAAAACATTTCTAACGATCAGAGGAATATTTGAATTCTATATTAATTTTATGTTTTTATCAACCACTCCGTATTAATAAAAGAATTTCATATTTTAGTAAGCTGGACTTCAAAATGGTTGCACCATTCATTAATTTTTAAGTTGATTGTCTGTACTATTGATTGGTTTTTAGGGAGTTTATCTTAGATATATAGTGTTTGAGAATAATTAAGTGGCCACGAGAATCAAGTGGCAAAATCTCTTTCGTATTTTGTCGTCTCTCTTGCTAGAGACTAGTGAGAGCCAGGTGGGACGTGAAAAAAGAGAAAATTAAACGCATCGTATATTTTATATAGGAACATTTTATTCATATACCAACTTTTCAGTAGAAAGCGTAAGTGGGATTTGTAGAGAATGGCCTCCATTGATGAGGTAAGCATGATGGCAAACAATTTATAATTATATTCATTATTCATGTTTATGTTTACAGAGCAACTAATTAAAATGACGAAAATGTCTTTTTGGTTGAGGCATGAGAGACAGAGTTTGCCATTTAGTGAGGGCCATGGCATTGGCACATGAGGTGTGAATAATCTCTTAAATGCCATGTTGTGTTTAAAAGGTAAATTTGACTATTCTTCTTGAATGATATATAAATAACAGCATTATCTGAAAATAGTTTTGACTACGAATTCGTTTGAGTTGCAGGAACTGGCGTTGGTAAACACTAATACTATAAGGGTTTAGCTTTAGTCTATATGGAGCGTTGCTCAAAAAAATAGTCTATATGGAGCGTATGTAATATTTTTATTTAAACTATAGGTTTTACTAAATTTCCACTCTTGGCAGATTTTGTTGTTGTAAACTATTGTCTTACAATTTGAAGTGTTTTAAAAAAGAACGCTTGTTTTACAATAAAATATTTGTAACTGTGCGTACTTTTGTAAATCTGTGGAGCAAATTAATTATTTTTATGTAAACCTGATTATTCAAGCGTAATAATATACAGCTTTGACATTTAATATTCAAAAAGTACATTTATTTGGTAGGCCGTTCTTCTTTTTTTTGGCTAGCAGTTGTCTCTTATTTTCTAGAGAAATTGACACTGAAATTAGGTTTTCAATAGAGCTAAATTTTAAAAATGTAACAGGCTAGCCAAATTATAATGCTCTTCTCTGTAAAAATAATACAAAACAAAAATAGCAAATTAGCTTTTTCAGTCAAAAGAAAAAAAATGCATAGAGAGACACACACAAAGAAACAAAATTGTTAGAAATCGTTAGAAAAGAAAATGATTTGGACAGAAAAAAATATATTTTTATAAGAAGATAACAATGGTTAAAAGAAGCCTTTGTTTTCACATATCAAATACGTTCATTCAGTACACTTGAGTCTTGACTACTATAAATACCCTCCGACTCCTACTCCTCTTCTCCACCAAACATCATATTCATACCAAAAGGGAACACTACAAGCTAATTTAAAAAAAAAACACTCACATTCTTTTAATTTTTATCTATAAAACCTTTATACCAATCCATGAACTCAATGTTAAGTGATGTGTTCATATCGCATCCCATTCACATCCCACTCTCAAACTTACCCGACTTCACATCCCTCCGTCACCTCCCAGACTCCTACACATGGACCCCCAAAGACGATCTCCTCTTCTCCGCCTCCATCTCTGACGAATCTCTACCATTCATCGACCTCTCCGATCTCCACGTGACCACTCGTGTTGGCCATGCTTGCACCACGTGGGGGGCATTCCAGATCACCAACCACGGCGTGCCCTCAAGGCTTCTCGACGACATTGAGTTACTCACGGAAAGCCTTTTCCGGCTTCCCGTACACCGGAAGCTCAAGGCTGCTCGGCGGGAGGATGGCATTTCCGGCTACGGGGTTGCTCGTATTGCTTCTTTCTTCAACAAGCAAATGTGGTCCGAAGGTTTCACAGTTACTGGTTCCCCATTTGACGATTTCCACAAACTTTGGCCCATGCATCACCTCAAATACTGGTATCGATATATCTTTATCTAAGATTCGTTTTCTCATAAAGGAATAAATATAATTTTAAACCGGCTCAACCAAAATTAAGATTAGTGGACGTTAGTAAATAATAGTTGACTAGTATATATTACGTTATTTTCTTATGGTACGAGTAGGAATAATCCGAAAAGGGAAAAAATAGAAAACTAAATATCTTGCCATGTTAGTTTAGTTAAAAGCACAATGAAAGCTATTGGACCCTCCAAAGATTATATATGTCTCAAAGATCAGTGGGATATCTGTATACTATAGTAAGTTATAACAATGGCATTTATTGTATGCGTTTTAAGATCTCAACTGATTTTCAACAGTGAAATTATCCAAGAGTACGAAGAGCATATGCAAAAGTTGGCAGCGAAGCTAATGTGGCTGGCATTAGGCTCACTTGGAGTTGAGGAAAAAGACATTGAATGGGCCAGTCCCAGTTCAGACTTTCAAGCAGCTATCCAACTTAACCACTATCCAATATGTCCAGAACCGGACCGAGCAATGGGCCTAGCTGCCCATACCGACTCAACTCTCATGACCATACTGTACCAGAACAACACCGCCGGTCTCCAGGTTTTCCGGGATGACGTGGGATGGGTCACTGTGCCACCTGTCCCTGGCTCACTAGTGGTCAACGTCGGTGACTTACTCCACATTTTGACCAACGGAATATTCCCGAGCGTGCTTCACCGAGCTAGGGTTAACCACCTACGATCTCGGTTCTCCATGGCTTACCTGTGGGGTCCACCTTCTGATCTGATGATCTCTCCGCTTCCCAAACTCGTTGATCCTCTCCATTCTCCTCTTTACCCATCTCTTACTTGGAAGCAGTACCTTGCAACCAAAGCTACTCATTTTAATCAGTCACTAGCCTTTATTAGAAACTATCTCTCTTCAGACCAAATCCCTTGATCTTTACATTTGTAGTCTTATTATTGTACAGTTTCTTTTATCTGAGTAATATGATCAATAACTCATATTTTATTTTACCTCATTAAACGAGCACTTTACTAGATNCCCCCCCCCCCCCCCCCAAAAAAGTTCTCACAAGGAAAATGTGAAAATTTACTAGGTTTTAATGTTAAAGCAATTAGTAAGTACTTATCTATAAAGGAATCAAATCCAGGGGTCATTAAAAGCTCTCTATAAAGTAATTATGAAAAAAAAAATTGTAACTCACACCATGCATGAACACACTTGTTTAAATCATTACATGCGTACGTGGTGCCAGTCAAATTGCTAGTTTTAATTGGAAAATGGCATTATCCCAGTTATAGTCAATAAGTAATATTACATAATCACTATAGAGAAACCAACATTTGTCAATGTTAATACGTGGATCCAATCAAATTGCTTAGGTTTAATTGGAAATACCCACTAAGATGTATTCTACTAATCCATAATACACTAACTTAGACCTTTACATGTGTAGCTTCAGAAAAGGACAAGAATCAAAAAGATGATTTATCCTCATCATATATGCATGCATTAAACTTGTTGTGATCGACATATATTCATAACATATGTGTGTGTTTTATGTATATATATATATATATATCCTAAGTAGTTGTATACATCATGAGCATCCCAATCTCACCAAATCCTAGCACTCTCAATCGCATCAGCCATGCCTTCAATAACTGAAGATATATCTATTGGAAACTTAGGCAGTCTCCAAACACTCCCAGACTCATTCACCTGGAAACTCACCGCTGCTGACTCCCTTCTCCCTCCTTCCTCCGCCGCTGTGAAAGAATCCATTCCGGTCATCAACCTCTCTGATCCTGACGTCACCACTTTGTTAGGAAATGCGTGTAAAACGTGGGGAGTGTTTCAGATAACCAACCATGGGGTTCCTCAAAGTATCCTCGACGACATCGAGTGTCTCTCCAAAACTTTTTTCGATATGCCGTCAGAGAGGAAGCTTGAGGCTGCTTCCTCTAATAAAGGAGTTAGTGGCTATGGAGAACCTCGAATCTCTCCTTTCTTTGAGAAAAAAATGTGGTCCGAAGGGTTGACAATCGCTGATGACTCCTACCGCAACCAGTTCCTTACGATTTGGCCCCGTAAATACACCGAATACTGGTAATGTCCACTACACATATATTGCATGATTTACAAAAGTGTTGCAAAACAAATGAAACTTATATTACTGATTATGAGCTTACGCATGCAACTTAACTCCATATACTATGGATCAGAGTACGTGTATTATGTACAGTAAAGTTTATGAAATAGTTAGATCTTGGCTTTCTAAAACTCCACGTCGATTCTTGGGTCCTGTTGTGTAATCTTTCTTTTGGGTGCTTTTCATGTTTGTTACTGCACAGCGAAATAATCGAAGAGTATAAACGCGAAATG
Organism: Erucastrum elatum; assembly: GCA_900406325.1. Lineage (NCBI taxonomy): Eukaryota > Viridiplantae > Streptophyta > Magnoliopsida > Brassicales > Brassicaceae > Erucastrum > Erucastrum elatum. The sequence continues at coordinate 9,915 of OVBX01002816.1, read as the reverse complement.
GAAAAATTAGCGAGCAGACTTCTGTCCAGCTTATTAGGCTCACTTGGTGTCACCGTAGACGATATCGAATGGGCTCACAAGGCCAAGAACTCTGGATCAAAAATGGGCAGTGGTGTGATACGACTAAACCATTACCCGGTTTGTCCTGAGCCAGAAAAAGCAATGGGTCTAGCCGCTCATACCGACTCATGTCTCCTAACCATTTTGCACCAGAGCAACATGGGAGGGCTACAAGTGTTTAAAGAAGAGTCTGGTTGGGTTACGGTAGAGCCCATTCCCGGTGTTCTTGTGGTCAACGTCGGCGACCTCTTTCACATCTTATCGAACGGGAAATTTCCTAGCGTGGTTCACCGGGCAAGAGTTAATAAAAGCCGGTCAAGAATATCGATGGCGTATCTGTGGGGTGGTCCAGCTGGTGATGTGGAGATAAGTCCAATATCAAAGATAGTCGGTTCGGTGGGACCGTGTCTATACCGGCCAGTAACTTGGAGTGAATATCTCCGAATCAAATTTGAGGTTTTCGACAAGGCATTGGACGCAATTAGAGTCGTTAACTCCACCAATTGAATCTCTCATGTTCTAATGTTTTTCTATTAATAAAAACATAATTATTTATATACATTATTGAATACTAATTAAATCGATACATTATATATCATTTTTCTCAACACTCTTATACACTTGCATACGTTAGAGTGATACATCTATTGCGGTTGGCTTGACGCCGCAGTATAGGTGGAGAAGATCTTCGCTGGATTTCTTAATGGAGTTGAGGTAAGAAGACTCGTAGAAGCGGAGGAGACCGTCGTGCTCGAAAGGGTTGTAGCGGAGAGGATGCTGGCCATCGACGAGCTCCTCCGGGGTACGGATGGTACCCTTGTGGAAGGAGAAAAAACCTAAAGAGTATCTAACTTCATCTGCGCTCATCACCACTCTATGATAACACGGCTTTATCCTATCGTTACTCCACGCCTTTACCACCACCACCACAACAACAAGAATCAAATATAACTGAAACCATTTGCTTAAGTTTTAAATATCTTTTTAACTAGACTTTACCGTGAGACCCATTCCGGAGAGAACGACGAATCTTGTCGGCGACGGTTTAAACCCGACCCATTGATCGGTCATGGTTTTCAGCTGGAGGCCTAGGACGTGGTTCTGGTGGAGGATACTCATGAAGCTCTTATCAGTGTGCGATACAAAACCCGTGTTTGCTTCGCCGTTTCTCTGTCTCCTGTAACTCAGCATCCTCAACAGGTACCGAGTTGACTCCGAATGACTCGTCGAGTGTTTCTTCTCGTCCAGTCCGTAGCTCTCGTACAGCATCCTCATCACTGTCTGGTCTAGCTCCGCTAGTGCCGTTGCGTACTTATGTGTGGTCTGACTGCAAAATCAAACATTTAGTCTGTCATGTGTATAGACAACAGAAATGGAATGATGACGTTAATGACTTTTTTTTTTTACCAGAAGGGGTCGTTTCCTTGTGGCCAAAGTAATTTAGAGAAATCTTTGCAAGCTTTGGGATCTGTTGCATAATCGATCCCCAAACTCTCGTGGATCCTGTAATCGTCAACAACCATAGACATGTAGCCATGGGAGGCCTTGTGGTTCTCGTTTTTAATCTTGACCTCGTACGGCAGCTCATACATATCCTTCATGCCACAGAGCAAGTCGTCCCTGAGGTCTGATGAGACGCCGTTGAACTCTGCCACAAACCAACCCTGCTCCTCCATGGCTCTTCTGACGCTGTCTCTGGTCGTAATCCAGTGACTCGTGCCATGCACTAGTTTATTGCTAGAGAAGTCGAGGATTGGTAAGCACTGCTCTTCATGTGAGCCCATTCGAGATTATATAGCCCAAAAAGGTTAGGTGATGATGAGTTTAAAGATTAGTGTATAGATTAAATACAGAATACCAGCGTTCTATTTATACATATAGATACGTTCACGTATCGAATTGTAGATTCACAGTAGACTGGGGATAAGATCCTTCGTAGAAAATGGACAATCGTTAAAAGAGATCCGGTTTTGGCTTGTTTTATGCGTCATCAGTAAGTATATGATGTTGCTTTCTTTAGTTTAATGATTAGTCCAACAATCCCAAGTCGCTAACTATACGCATTATTTTTATAATAAACATTAGTATAGTGGTTACATACCTTTGTCCAATCGAAACAATACACTGTTTGAAGCAATTTAGTTTACAGGTTGCTGCTTATCGAGCAAGTTACTATAATATGCTTTGAAAGGGGGTTGGTTCAGTCTCTGTCACAGAAGACAAGCTTTCCGGATTTACGGCACAGCCCTTGTTCCNTGTTCTCCAACAGAGTTGACAACCTTACCATAACTATACATCAATGGCATCTTCCCCATAACTCTATGAAACTCCCTAATGCATTTCCCTCTCCTCTTCCTGTGTTCCACTCTTCTACTACTCAACCCAGCTTCTCTCACTTCTTGTTCTTCTTCTTCTTCTTCTTCGTTACGCGCATCTCCCCAATCCCTAACTCTCTCTGCTCCCACCATGATCGGACCTGCTCTCAACTTGTCAGCAGCTACAAAATTCATGAGTATATCCTCACAATTACGCATCTGGTCAACAATCTTCCTCATCTCCTCCATCTCCACACCTCCGTTGCAGCTATACTCAAACAGATAATCTTGTTTCATCATCATGAACTTTGTGAGCACAATCGAATACTTATCCGGGTGAACGGTGTAGATCCACTCTTTACCCTGCAAATCAAAACCGTGAGACCTCACAAACATTCCTACAAGACGATCAGGGTTGGACTTCCACACGGAGAACGCAAACTCCAACGACTTCCTGTCTACCTCCACGTCATCATCGCATATCAAAACAGCGCGAGTGTCCACAGAAGTGCGAGGGAGGAACCTGGCGTTGAGGCTGCTCGATGATTGCTGAATCAGAGATATCGAAGCTGTACCGAGGGAGTGACGAGTGAGATTGTGGTATAACTGGTCGAGTAGTTGATNCTACAAAATTCATGAGTATATCCTCACAATTACGCATCTGGTCAACAATCTTCCTCATCTCCACCATCTCCACACCTCCGTTGCAGCTATACTCAAACAGATAATCTTGTTTCATCATCATGAACTTTGTGAGCACGATCGAATACTTATCCGGGTGAACGGTGTAGATCCACTCTTTACCCTGCAAGTCAAAACCGTGCGATCTCACAAACATACCTACTAAACGATCAGGGTTGGACTTCCACACGGAGAACGCAAACTCCAACGACTTCCTGTCTACCTCCACGTCATCATCGCATATCAAAACAGCGCGAGTGTCCACAGAAGTGCGAGGGAGGAACCTGGCGTTGAGGCTGCTCGATGATTGCTGAATCAGAGATATCGAAGCTGTACCGAGGGAGTGACGAGTGAGATTGTGGTATAACTGGTCGAGTAGTTGATTAGGCGTGGTAGGGTTTCCCCAGAGGAGTAAGATCGATGATACGATTGAGGATCCTGAATACGCGGCTACGATGGATTGCAGAAGAGGGATACGGGATTCGGAGTAGCCGTTGATTAGGACTGTGATCTGATCCGATCTGAGTTTCTGAAATTCGTTCGGGTTCACTGCATCACACGAATCAGGATCAGGATCGTCGGAGAGCGTGCGCGAAAACACGAGTGGTGGCGTAAGAGAGAGCCCAAGGATCAGAAGAAACCAGCAGATGGAGAAGTAGAAGCCATTGCTAGTCGTAGCAACCTTCACTGATTCTTTTACTCCCATTATTATCATCAGCCTCTTACTGTGTGTGGTTACTTACTTGTTCCGATTTGATCCAGAGGTTCCGGCATCGACGTGGACTCCCGTTTGACTTACTTGCTCCGCCACGCTAACTATCGGCGAAAGAAATTAAATGGGCTTTTAGTTTGTAAAGCCGTAAATGTTGTAATTAGGCTCAAATAAACATAATTAAGCCCAGCAGGNTCAGAAGAAACCAGCAGATGGAGAAGTAGAAGCCATTGCTAGTCGTAGCAACCTTCACTGATACTCCCATTATTATCATCAGCCTCCTACTGTGTGTGGTTACTTACTTGTTCCGATTTGATCCAGAGGTTCCGGCATCGACGTGGACTCCCGTTTGACTTACTTGCTCCGTCATCTTCCGTTTGGAGCGCTAACTATCGGCGAAAGAAGTTAAATGGGCTTTTAGTTTGTAAAGCCGTAAATGTTGTAATTAGGCTCAAATAAACATAATTAAGCCCAGCAGAATATCAAAACCCAGCAAAGCCCAAACATTTTGAAAGGAGGAGAATGAATATAAATATTTGCCCAAATTGAACTCAAATGGGCTTTTACTTTGCAAAGCCGGAAATAAACGTATTTTAAGTATAAAAACCAAACATAGCCCAAACATTTTGAAAGAGATTCGATTCGTACGCGTAAGAGGTGCATGGATATCATAATATTCTGACCAAGCTTAACAAAATGTGGTTAAGCCCAGTTACAACTCAAATGTTTTGAAATAAATGGTATGGTAGGTGGGTGAGTGGGTGGGAGAGAGTAATGTAGGAGAGGAGAATATAAAACATTTAACTAACAAAACGGGTGAGTTAGTTAGGTTAGGTTAGGCTACTACTACATACTAGTACTATCTAAGCTAGACACTACTCAGTGTGTCAAACAGCCAGCGCACTTATACCCAACAAGACATGTGTGGTTAAATGACAAAGTCATATTACAAGTTGGTCGTTTATTTTAAGCCAAAGTCATAGGTACACTACATACTGATGATAACTGTTAAAAATTAGTTTTCCAGCTTCCAAGAAACTAACATGTACATTAATTCAATAGTATTAAGAAAACACGAGTTGACAGAATCCTCTGCCTCTGATACTATTGCAGATAGAAACGAAAAATAAATAAATGTAGATATAGTTAACCTTTAGCCAAAAAGAGATAGAGAAGGAGATCTAGTTCAATTATTTGTTATAGACTGGTTAAAAGAAAACCAGATAAAATGGTGAAATCGGGGGAGCTAGGGGATGCATGAAAGTGAGTTAAAATGGTGGGGGAAGGGTTTGTACCTCGGGCTGCTTTAGATGCTGCAGCAAGTATGGCCCACGTGTGCTGCTCAAAGTGTGAAAGTTCATCAGAACTATACGAGAGCAAAAAGCAAAGAAAGAAAGAAAACTAGTGGATTTTGGGTTTAGGGACCCCATGCACGTGATTTTCGCTCTTTTCAGTTGTGTTGCCTACCTTTTTCAACATTTGTGCATCTTGCATTGTCTTTTGAAAACTATTTAAATTCAACAACCAGCCCGTGATCGGTTGATCTCGCAAATCGAAAATTGAAAAAAGAATGCATCGATGTCATTATGATGAATGGACATTTTCACTTGCGTTATTTGTGGTTTGCAAATTTCTCTTGTGCTTTGTAGCGAAGCAAACTAGAGGATGTGTACAGTGTACTAATGATTTCTATTTTATACTCAGAACATTATCATTCTTTATTTTTTTCATGTGTAACATGTGATTTCAGACTGATTAAGAGACGCACATCTTTTAATGTTTTAAAATAAAATTTTATAGATTGATATGAAAGTATATTCAGTTAGTTTATTCTTGTGCCTTCAGTTAAGTGATTTATCTATGCATTCTATATATTATGTCAAAAGTGAGGATTGTCCATCTAGTTGTTTTTTAAAAGCTAGAAAGATACACTGATTGAGAGAAAGAGTAAGAAATGTAGGGACTGGTGTGACAATAAAATGGGTCCCCGACAAGAATCTACAAAACTACACGAAATCCAAGTTTGAAAGTTAACGGTCACCAAAATAAAATAAAAGAATAATAAAATAAAAAGAACAGCCTCGATTCTCCCGCTATCCGTTGTCTTCTGAAGCCAACCAGTGTTACAGTACTTCCTCTATAGAGGTATAACAGCCACCACACGTGATTGTGAATTTGTTAATGTAATTTTGCAACACTTATGAATAAAATTAGAAAGAATAATTGATTCCAAAGGCAAGGGCCGTTCTCTTTGGATTTGAGAAGATATTCTGTGGTGGTGGTTGCATAGAAGAATACAATAGAAGAAGTGTGCAATGAATGATGATTCTGAACAGCTAAGGGTAGTATATCGCCAACGCCGGTCATGACTCGTTCGTTGTTCCCTTTGTCTCATAGACACATAACACTTTTGATGAATTGTAATTTTTTGGTAAGTTAATGAAAAAATCGTGAATAGAATAGTGGGGGATAGGGCGTTACTTTAATTATCTGGAAATAAATCTTAAATAGGGATTTTTTTTTCTCATATGAATGAATGAAAAATGAGCGATGAAAAAACAAAAGTGAATTTCTTATAAATAAAAGGCTTAATAAAAGTAAAAAAGAAAAAGTAGTGAGAAAATAGGAGCAGAAAAAAAAGGGGGAGGTTTTGTTTTTTTTTATTTTTCTTTTGTTTTTATTATTCTCTAGAAACAAAACAAAAAAAAGAGGAAGGGAGTGTCTTCTTCTTCTCCCTTTTTTTCTATAATCTCCTCCTCATTCTTCCCTCTCTCTCTTTCTTTCTCATTTCGTTCGCCGTTGTTCCTCTGCGATTCTGAAATTCTCTTTAAAAGCTTTTGATCCTTTCTTTCAGAATCGTAGTAGCGCAATGGCTTTTTGATTTCCTCTTCTTTTTTTTTTTTAATTTTCAAGAGAAAGGGGACAGCTTTGGTTTCTCCCATCTTCATTCTCGCCGCCGGCAGATGGCCAAATCGTCACAAAATCCTCCGAACGTGGTGGATTGCTTTCGGTTTCTTATCGGGGTCTCAACACCACCCACATAAATTCAAAGGATCTGTTTTTTTTTTTGTTGTTGTTGTTGTGGAGCGAGAAACGATCTCGAATAGAAGTGGGGGTTGGGGAAGGAAGAAGAAATGGGGAAGATGGTGGAGAAGATGGGAAGATGCTTGAAGACGGTGTTTTTCATGGTGGCAATGTTGGTTTCCCTCTTAGTCTCCTCCTTGCCTGTCCTTGTCTCCATCCTCGACGTCTTCGTTCCCACTTTTCTCCTTTCAAGCTTCACTTGTTTGTCCTGCTCCTCCTTCACCCACCATCTCTCCCGTTACAGCTTCAAAACCTCTCTCACTGACATCCCTCTTGTCTCCCTCATCAGATCCTTCCTCGTCATCTGTACGTAAAGGTTCTTCCTTTTTTTTCTTTTGCCATTTTTTTTGAATCTCAATGTAAAGGTTCTTCTTTTTTTTTAATGAATGGAACAGGTGTGTATTCGCTATCTGATGGACCTGCGCTCTCTCACGGACCTTACCTCGGAACTGTCTCCTTGTGTTCTCTTCTTTCTATTCTTCTTCTCTCCGTTAAAGCTTGCATTTTCACTGCTAACTCTCAGCTTAACCCTGTTGAAGCATCCATCTCTCCCTCCAGGCAACGTCTCCACCTCAAAAAGTCTTGGGGAATGCCCGTTTTGTTCCTCTCTTCTGTGGTTTTTGCTCTTGGTCATACCGTTGTTGCTTATCGAACTAGCTGCAGAGCCAGGAGGAAACTCTTGTTTCACTCCAGAGTCGACCCTGAAGCTGTGAGAGTCTCTTTCTTTGCCTCTGCAAACCCTTTTTTAACTAAACTTCTCATTATTTGACTCTGTGTTGGTTGCCTTTTCGCAGGTTCTTTCCGGTAAAGGTGTCTTCTCCAGTTACCAACAGAAAGTCCCACGTTCTCCTATTCCTTTGGTGCGTAAGGTCTCCAAGACTGATGGCGGCGAGGTCAGACGAAAGCTTCTTCCTTCCTCAACATCATCACATGATGGAGGAGAGCTTTCAGTGAGAGTGCTTGCTGATCTTGACAGCTTGTTCGTTACTGTCGCAGGGCTCTCTGTGCATTACAAGATTTGCACTCCTGGCTCTCCTTCTCCTAGGCTGTCTTCTGTCTCCTCCTCAACTCTTCTTCCTCCTGAAGCTAATTCTATGCTCAATGTCCCAGAGGCAATGGCGGGGAGGTTGAAGCTTGACAGGAAGTTGTTGAGCATGGTCACTAGAAACAAGCTCAATCATCATCACCATAAAAGCTGCAGCAGCCTCTTCAACAATTCTTCTTCTTCCTTGCACGATCCTCTACTAGAGACTTCTCCTACTTCTCCTCTTCTTTTCAAAGACACTCCGGAAGAAGCCTGTCCAGAGGATGACGTGGTGAATGCGTCCAGTTGTGAGCAGCATGATCCCTCAGATGAAAGCAGCGGTCAGTTTGGTGTAGTGCTGGTTCATGGATTTGGAGGTGGAGTGTTCTCTTGGAGGAATGTGATGGCTTCTCTAGCCCATCAGCTTGGCTGTGTTGTCACTGCTTTTGATAGGCCTGGTTGGGGATTAACCGCTAGGCCTCATCTAAAGGATTTGGAAGATAGAGACTTGCCTAACCCTTACACTCTGGAAAATCAGGTATGGACTATTGTCACTCATGGGAGCTTTTGTATTTGCACTTAGAAAGAAATGTTAAAAACTAAATGATCTGTTCTTGGGGATGATGTTTGCAGGTGGACATGCTTGTTGCTTTTTGCCATGAAATGGGATTTGCTTCCGTAGTCTTGGTTGGCCATGATGATGGAGGTTTGATTGCTCTCAAGGCTGCACAAAGATTGGTAGCAGCATCGGATGATGCCTCCACCATCAAAGTGAAAGGAGTGGTTTTGCTTAACGTAAGCTTGACGAGGGAAGTAGTCCCAGCTTTTGCAAGAATACTTCTGCACACATCACTTGGAAAGAAACACCTTGTTCGCCCGCTACTGCGAACTGAGATAGCTCAGGTGGTGAATCGCCGAGCTTGGTATGATCCTGCCAAGATGACAACAGATGTCTTAAAGCTGTACAAGGCACCTCTCCATGTCGAAGGCTGGGACGAGGCACTTCACGAGATAGGTAGACTCTCATCCGAGATGGTGCTTTCAACTCAAAATGCACAGTCGCTTCTCAAGGCAGTGGAAAGCTTACCAGTTTTAGTCGTTGCTGGAGCAGAGGACGCACTTGTTCCCCTCAAGTCCTCCCAAGTGATGGCTTCAAAACTCTTCAACTCTGTAAGTCCTCCAATACATATCTTATTTTAAGAAATAAATCTTGTCTCAGCAGCTAACAGTATACATATTGTTTAACAAACAGAGGCTAGTAGCAATCTCAGGATGTGGTCATCTGCCGCATGAGGAGTGTCCAAAGGCGCTTCTTGCAGCCATGACCCCATTCATAAGCAGACTTGTACTTAGTGACTGAGTGTGATCACTTCTTGTTGTCTTCTTAGATCACAATTGATTAGTGGTTTGTGTTTCGTTTTTTTTTGTCTGCCCCGAAAGGAAAGAAGTTGGGGGGTGATTTTGAGGTCTTAATTAGCTGCTGTGTATTCATCTTGACCAGAGTTATTGTAATATTCTCTGTTTTTCTGTATGGATCGAATGAAGAAGTCTTCTATATATTTTGTCTGTTAAAATACAAGTGAAGAAGTGCTGAATCTTTCTACAGCTTTCCGTTTATCATATACAATACGGATTCAAGAGTAAATCCTCTTCTGAATAAATAGCAGCACAAGCACACCAAGTAGGCTTATAACAAGTCTCTCGGAATAGACTGAAACTTGCTGTTCTGTTGTATAAAACTTTTCTTTTCTTTTGCCTCGACACCTTTTACATATTTTTTTGAGTTTCAAACATCACAAAGCACATAAAACATATACAAACTGGAAATGTCTTGAGCTAAGAATAATGCATACACCCACATCTTGGAATCAATATATTCTAAAAGCAACTATGAAAGAACTCAAGAAAAGCTCCAAAGATTTTCCCTCGGTCTCAGATTGGTCGATCTAGACCATCATATTTGGCAGTTCAGGTTCTCGATGAGCTGGTCTCTGCTCCAGAAACAGTCATCAAGCTGCCAGTGTCGGACATGTAGTGAT
>OVBX01002815.1:0-17066 GCA_900406325.1 Erucastrum elatum | reverse complement strand
CATTTACTTAAATCTTCGTGTCTGAGTTAACACTACTTGACCAATACACAAAAAACTAACTGTATACATTTTTTTCTTCTAATAAATCTTATCTTAGTTGCTACAAAGAGACAAGCTTCACAAAAAGATAGAATCACCTAAGGCCTAAACAAAGGTTTCGTGTAATTTATTATAAAATCAATAACATGTTGCAACTTATTGGAGAATGTCTAAACGTGGTGGATATGTTTGTGATACAATTGTTTCGTTTGGTTTTTTGTATATGGACCTCAGACACTTTAGTCTAACTACAGTTGGGTCGGAGACTGCATCAACGAAAGCTCAAGCGTACATCCATCTTCAACAAGTATATAATTTTAGAAATGGATGGTAAAACAATTAGTTACAAATATTGTAAAAAAAATTGTGAACATTTATGCTACTTAAGTTAAAAGTAAATTAAACATTTAAAATTAATTTGAAATATTGTTTTATTTATTCGACCGCCCGTAGGGCGGGTTTACCCTAGTAATAAATAAATGATAACTAATTTCTAGTGACTGTCTATTTTTTTAAATATCACACATGAATCAAGGTTATGACTTCTCTTTTAATATAATATATATTTGTTTTCAAACAGTATAAAAAATACTTCAGTTTTAACAATATAGATGTGTCGTCTTGGAAATCCCCGTAATTATCTTCTAATTATGGTGACTGACACGTATCTAGGATGTGTATATATCCTCAATTATCAGATTCAATTCTACATGTAAAAAGAAAATAAATAGAAAATAAATAAAACTTCAAAAAGATAAAATAATAATGTTTTATTACAAAACATATTTATTTTTTAAAATTAAGATAATTAATTTAATATATCTAGTAAATAAAAATACTGTAAAATTATATAAAATATAATATCTATGTAACTTATATATATAATTTTTTAAATATATGTATATATATTTATAACGAATCAGATTAGATATCCGTTTCTAGAAAACTTAGTATGTATATGTGATTTGTTTCATTTTTTCGGATTTTAGATATTAATATTTGTTTTGCTTAGTAAAGTTATAAATATTTAGATTTTTAAAACTGTTGTATTGCGCATTCTCTTCAAATAAATGATTCAAAGTCAGATACAGAATTAGTAGTAAACTTATGGGCTTTCAGTGAAATGGCCCACGAAAAAAGCAAGAAAAATGATGTGCTTAAGAAAAAAAAAATAAACAAAGAGAAATGGCAGAAGTTATAAAGAAACGAAGAGAGAAAAAAAAGGAATCACATACTGTTGGGAAAGCAAAGTAGCCAAGAGATTCGGTTTTCAATCTCTCCTTGCTAGTAATCAATCGCTCTGAGAATCAATGGCGGCGGAGATGGGAGGATTTCCGGAGGCGTATATGGAGGGTAAAGAGGTGAAGGAGACAAGCTCGCTAGTAACTGAGCTGTGCCGTCACTTTTACACTCAGGGTTGGGTATCAGGAACAGGAGGTAGCATCACCATCAAGGTACACGATGCTTCTATCCCTAAACCGGACCAACTCATCGTCATGTCTCCTTCAGGTTTCGTCTCTCCCTGATTTTGATTGGAATGATTCTATTTGTGCTGTCTTATGTTAGTTTGTTAGTTGTTTTATGTTTAGTAGTGTTCTGTTTGTTTGTACATTTAATTGGCGAATTAGAAATGAAAAAAGGTTTAATCTTGTTGCTGATTCCATTTGTGTTATGCGTTGGAAAGGTGTTCAAAAGGAGAGGATGGAACCTGAGGATATGTACATTTTATCTCCTAATGGATCAATCTTATCTGCACCCTCTCCAAAGCCTTACCCTAATAAGCTCCCCAAGTGTACTGATTGTGCTCCTCTTTTCATGAAGGTATGTCTCAGTGGGTTTCCTCTACCCATAAAACCTCTACTACGTTCCTCTGGCAGAAATATAGTCAGTCAAGTGTTAGAACTTTGAACAAACACAATAGGTCTCAGTTTCTACTGATGTTTACACAGACAAACATGCAAAATGAGATGTTTGGCTGTATATTCTTTCTACTTAGAAAAGCTAAAACTTTTGTTTTCTTGCGTTCGGTTGAACAGTTCAACTGTGGGATTACTGCTTGTTGTGTGTAAAATGATTCGCTTGTGTGTTGGTCTGCTTTAATGCTATTTTTTTTTTGCTTTAATGCTATTTGCAGTTTTCAAGCCAGTAAAAATCCATGTTTATTGTTCTGTTTTATGATTTTTCCATTTCATTTTTTATGTCCAGGCTCTTGTAACAGTGAGGTAGTTTGACTCTATTAAAAATGTGCATAGCGTTGACTTTGTTATAGTGTCTAACGCCTGGTGATGAAGTCTTATGAGGAACTGTGTTTTGTTGCGTGCAGGCATATGAGATGCGAAATGCTGGAGCTGTTATTCATAGCCATGGCATGGAATCTTGTCTTGTCACAATGCTTAATCCACATGCCAAAGAATTTCGTGTAAGCCTCAATCTTAGACATTTCAAAAGTTCCTAGATATATACTATTAAATACTTTGAATTTTAATCTGCCCTTTATATCTGATATATCGCAGATAACTCACATGGAGATGATCAAAGGGATTCAAGGTCACGGATATTATGACGAACTTGTTGTCCCAATCATAGAGAACACTGCTTATGAGAATGAACTAACAGATTCTCTCACCAAAGCGGTATGGTGTATATATATATATATGCTGATGAACTTTGAATATGCAACACAGGAATGATTTGTTTTCTTCCCATATTCAGATAATAGCCTATCCAAAAGCCACAGCAGTGTTGGTACGCAATCATGGAGTTTACATTTGGGGTGATTCCTGGATCCATGCTAAGACTCAGGTTTGTGCAAATCACTTCTGTTCCGTTATGTTTTCAGTCACATACATTTGCTATATAAAAACTTGAATGCTTGATTCCAGGCTGAGTGTTACCATTATCTGTTCGATGCTGCCATCAAGCTTCATCAATTGGGTCTGGATGCTGCTACTCCAGAACACGGGCCTATCCAAAGAGCCATACACTCACAGAAATCCGGAGTCAAGGATTCACAAAACCAAACAGAATATCCTTGGGTATAATAAAGTCAATTGTATCTATCGTCTTACATGTTACATCCAATAGTCAAGGTTTTACAAAATCTAGTTTTAGTTATACTCTTTTTTTTTTTTGGTTGCACAGCGATGCATTGTCCTCGACATTGAAGGGACAACAACCCCCATAACATTCGTCACAGATGTTCTCTTTCCCTATGCTCGTGAAAACGTTGGGAAGCATTTGAAGTTGACTTACGACACAGCAGAAACTCAAGAGGATATTAAGTTGTTGCGGTCTCAGGTAATAACGAATCTTATCATCTCTTGTCATAAACAAGTGACCAAAGTTTATCTGTGGTATATGTTGCAGGTTGAGGAAGACTTGAGACAAGGTGTAACTGACGCTGTTCTCATACCCCATGCTGATGAAGGAAAAGACAAGGTCATTGCAGCTATGGTCTCAAATGTAGAGGCAATGATAAAAGCTGATAGAAAGATCACTGCTTTGAAGGAATTGCAAGTGAGGAAACTTTTCCACCTTAATTTTTTTGTTTTAACGTTTTTGATAATGTCTGATTTGAGTATATGAAATTTTGCATTGCAGGGTCACATATGGCGAACTGGTTTCGAGTGTAATGAACTGAAGTCTGTCGTTTTCGAAGATGTAGCAGATGCTTTAGAGAAATGGCATTCTTCAGGAACTAAGGTATATGTTCATGTAGCGTTTAGGCGAAATGGCGTTTTTGTTTTTGGTTCTCAGGTCTAATGTTTTGATTGTGAATAGGTTTACATATATTCTAGTGGTAGTAGATTAGCGCAAAGGCTTCTCTTTGGGAACACAAGCTATGGAGATCTGAGGAAGTATTTATCTGGCTTTTTCGACACTACAATTGGGTATATAAAAAAAGATTCCATCACTTCCATTTTCAATAGAAGATGATGATCCAATGTCTCTCCTACGTTTCTTGGCTGCAGAAACAAGAAAGAAAGCAGGAGTTACAAGGAGATTACAGAAACATTGGGAGTGGATGATCCTTCAGATATTCTTTTTGTGACAGATGTTTACCAAGAAGCTACTGCTGCAAAAGCCGCAGGTAATAAACACATGCACAAAACTCTCTATCTCTAGATACTGTTTTACTTGTGAAACTTGTTGGAGAGTCTGATGACTTTTTGCGGTTGTGAAAAGGTCTGGAGGCGATTATATCGATTCGACCTGGAAACGCTTCCCTACCAGAGAATCACGGGTTCAAGACTGTCACATCATTCTCACAAATCTAGAGATTCATGTATGTGTTGTTTCCTATTGGTGTTGTACTTGATATGATCACAATAAATGGACTTGATAATAAATCTTATATGTAGAGCTTCACAAAGCTCGACTTTGATTTATCAGTGAATTCAGTAAAGTTTGGTTCATCCATGTGACTTATGAAGTGTGCAAAACATTTTTAAATAAATAAAGGTATATTATATTTTCAAATAGTAGAAAAGAATGAAAGATAGAACAAATTAATACATAACATTTAGGATAAAAGGAATGTAATTCTTGAAGGTCCATTTAGGATAAACAAAACTATCAATTTACATTATACATTATGATGGAATCTACACATTATTAAGTAAATAATACATAACATTTTCAAATAAGGGCTATATATTATGTGTTAGTTTATGAACTTTAAAACATTACTAGCATATCCTTGTATTATCTTATTCCAAATGAAATAACAGGATTATTCTTGTAAAAGTTCTGTTTTTCAAAACCTGAGTGTGTCAATTTATGTTTAGCAGAGATGAGTTGAGTGATATACTTTGTATACCTGTTGCAACTGGTTGCCACTATCCAGATTCAGTGAAAGAAGCTACTGAGAGAGAGACGACAAAAAGTAATACCAGAGATGTCCAAGACCATAAAAAAACGGGCATTTGATTACTTGGGATTTGGGAATCAATCACTACCCCACATATCACACGCGAGGAACTGAATGACAAAACTCGCAGATTCTGCTGAGATGCTTTAACTGATGCAACCGTTATCACAAGATTCATAAGTTTAAACTAAGTTTAAAAATTGTCGCGGGTAACAATTAGATATAGTTCAAAAATAATATATCTCTGGGACTTATGAGGAAGTATAGCAGAAATTTCTCCAACGGGCATACGCATTATAATCTCGCAGAGAACATATAACAAGAATCGGTTACAAATTAACTGGTTGTCTTTTCTTTGAGGTGAAACTATATCTTGACAATTTGTTTATGAAGATAGTTTATAAAATTAAGAAGGACACTATTTGTATAACGGTCTTTTGCAATGTCTTTCCTTAGTCTAACATTTTTTGTTGTTGTTAATAAAGACTTTAACAAAAGAAAAACCAATGTAATGAGTAATAGTTGACTGGCATTTTTTTATGGATATATAAAACTGGATAAAGAAACAATAAGCCAAAAAGTATATACTGTATTTTTTTGGTTATAAATTAAAAGAAGAGATAAACTGTATAATATGAGTGATGATTAGTTATGTAGAACTTTGATAACAAATTGGTTTTGATTTGCGGTGATAATATAAAACATCAGATATAAGTTGTTTGGTCGCATATCTAAAAATTGTATATCCAAATATCGTGATTTTCAGATAATGTAAGTTGAAAAGAGTAGCACCGTAGCACATTTAAAGTGGAGTTGCTTGTAACGTGAAGCAAAGATGATTCATTCGCCTTTTGCTTGGTTTTCAACTCTCATCATAACGGACTACTTATTTTGTCTTTTACTTTCTTTTACTCTTTCCCTCCACCTTTTATTTTATTTACATTCATTTTTTTTTTCTTTTTTCTTCCAAGACAAAAGACAAAGCAATAGAAGAACAGTATTGACATATAGCTATTTCATTTTATTTAAGAAAAAGTCGAAAAGATTATAGACACAAGAGGAGAAAGTCCAAAGAATATGTAGTAAAAGACCAAACGTGCCTCCATGATTACTCCATCAAATTCAAAGTCATCACCACCGAAGTGTCGAACCTGGTCATAGAAGTCTTTATTTCATATTGTCTATTTGAAACTTTCTACTGTTATTAGATAATTACGATATTTTCATATTACTCGTCAAACTTCCGACAAATACTTATTGACAAAGACCGTCCGTTCTACTCATGTTTTCTAATCGCAACCATCTAAGCTTTGATATTGTTTTCTTTGAAATTTTGACATAAATCAGTTTTCTAAGAATATTTTGAAGTCATAAAGTTGAGCATAGACATGGATCTATTCTCTATATTCGATTTTGTTTTTGAGTGGCACACGTTGAACTACACTATCATATATCCATATGAGCATAATATATAAAGGATCTTTTCATTTTTTTTAAAAAGAACAATAAGTCTTAAATCAGTATCATGATTCATGAAAATATCTAACTTCCAATCACAAATTGCACCAAGTTTATCAAAAAAAAAATTGCACCAAGTTACTGAGATTAAAAGTGAGCATGTAAACCGCATAAAACTTTATAGTCACTCCATTACTAATAACTTACATCTTAGTTTATATAGGTAAACAAAATCCGATAATATAACTTAGTATAGAATGTGAACACTCGTTGGTCGTCGTAGGATTTATGGATTCCTCGGGGAAGTAACCGGGAAAAGAGGAAGAAGCAGTGGCTGAGAGTCTCTAGGAGTTGAAACTGGAGAAGGGTGAAGATAAAATCCTTTTTCAGCAATGGCTTTGTCTTCTTCAGATGAACTCCCTAAAGACAAAGGCGAGGACTTGTTGAAGGGGTCATCGTTAGTTCTCAGTGGCGTAACGGGACTTTTTAGCCCTAACTTTGGGAAATCTAGCATGCTTGGAGACAGAAGAACATTCTCTGATGAGCTGTTCCTTGGAGAGAATCTTGGGCTTTGATGACCATTGTGTCCGCTTGAGAACATCAACCTCTGGGAGTTTTGAAGCCTTAAAGTATTGATCATTAAATCATTCTTACCAAACATGTTGTTGTTATTGTTTTGTCTTCTTTCGTAGAGTTTGAAGCTGTTGGTTTTCTTGATGGGTGGGATTGAGAAACCTCCTTTGTTGTTGTTCACCGGAGAAGGAGATTTGTTGTGGTTTTCAGTGTTGGTATCGGTGGAGGAGCCGGTCAGCATCTGCACAACTTGTTTGAAAGTGGAAGTGTCTGCTTGAACAAATGTTGTTGGGCAAGGATTTGAGAGGTGTTGATGTTGGTCATGGTGATGATGAGGAGGAGATCTTGTCTGAGACTGAAACCTAGGAGATGAGATTATGGGAGGGGAGTTTTGCATGATTTGTTCTGGTTTTGAACAGATTGATGATGTTGATGAGACCTCCATTAATGTTATGCCTTTGTGTGTATATGAGGGGGAAAGAGAAAGATTGATTGATTGAAAGACAATAAGAAGAAGAGTGGAAGTTGCCGATGTGAATAATGTGTAATGTTTGGTTTTGTCGTGCGACGACAATTAAAAAGACTTTTAAGGTGAGGTGTCATGGACCCATCTCATTCTCTCTCTCCCTCTTAAATTTGTTTTATTTCTTTTTGTGAAGTTAATTTTTCTTTTAGAGCATTGGTATTCTACTTTTTCCCTAAACACCAAAGATAGAGGAAGA
The DNA here is from genome assembly GCA_900406325.1 of Erucastrum elatum. Lineage (NCBI taxonomy): Eukaryota > Viridiplantae > Streptophyta > Magnoliopsida > Brassicales > Brassicaceae > Erucastrum > Erucastrum elatum. The sequence continues at coordinate 9,404 of OVBX01002815.1, read as the reverse complement.
ATCACTTCAGTAAACCCTAAATTTTACACTAAATATAAAAACATGAACAATATTACTCTAAATATTGAGTAACATTATCCACTTATTCTATTTTTAGAGTTGGACTTTTTATTTACGAAATGATTCCTTATCATTTATATGTTTTATTTTCTATCTAGATAAAATTATATGTTATAATGTGGTGCATTTAAGTAATATTAAATTAATAAAATTTATTATTAAATTAGTTAAAACTTTAAATATATTACTAGTACTAACTTAGATAAAATAAAATACAATTACAAGATAATTAATAAAATAAAAATACATAATCAAATAATAATATTGTAACTAAAAAAATTTATTATAACACATAATTATGATCTAATATTCTGATAGATTGTTTCCAGATTCATCAAAATTATTAAAATATTATCCAAATGAATGAGATGAAAAATAACTTGTTGATTCATTATTTTCTTTAAGATTTGAGTTTGTTTTTCTTAAATGTTCAAATTTTTGTATTTTCTATATATTACAGGGGTTGAAATAACATTTTATTTTCTTCGTTGAACTCATTCAATGAATAATTTTTATTTTGCATCTTCAAAAGGTGTTGTCTTTTAATAATATTATGGTATTATTAATACATGTTAAAAAAGTGCAATTTAAACATTTTATAAGTTATGGGTTATTCAATAAATTAATTTATAATTAAAAGAGAATTAGAATAACTTTTAAGAATGAAAGTATTGGTAATAAGTAGAAAAAATTCTAATTTTAAAAACTCTGTTTTCAAAATAACAAGTAGAAGTAACAATTAAAGATAATCTTAAAAATCAACTTGTAAGACTTGTGTTCAGAAGACTTTGTACACATTTATCTTCGTCTCATAACAAGTGTCTGAAAAATTTACAAATATATATTTTAGAATAAAATGGGTGTGTAAATTTTGTGGTTTTGCAGAAAAGCTTAATTTTACAACTGTTGTGGGAAAAAATATGAATAGTTTTGACTAAAATCATAATTTTGTGAACTTTGCGGGAAAATTATATTTTATAATTTTGATGAAAGCATGATTTTGACGAATTTTTAAGAAAATATAATTTTACAGTTTTGTTGATAAAATAAAATTTTATAGTTTTGGGGAAAATTAAGTTTATGGATTTGGCAAAATACACAAATTTTTAGTTTTGACAGAAAACACGATCTTGCGGTTTCGAAGGGGAACACTATTTTGTATTTTTGGAAAAAAAAAACTTGATTTTACTATTTTGGTGGAAAACATGATTTTAAAATTTTCATGGGAAAAAATGATTTTGCGGAATTAGTAAAAAAACATAATTTAAGGGTTTTATGGAAACACAATTTTAGGGTTTTAATAGAAAAATTCAATCTACATTTCATTTGAAAACTTAATTTTATGGGTTTTTTTCAAAAATATGATTAATTTTGGATTCTTAGAAAAATAACATATATTATTTATATATTTAAGAAATTTTTTTGTTGACAAAAAAATACATAAAAAATTGGATTAAATTTATTTTATTAAAAATGATTTAGATACTTAGTTTACTGATTTTTTAAAATCTGTTTTTGTTTAAATATTTAGTTTGAGTTTATACTCCTTATAAATTATTACTAGTTTGGTTGTTGATAATATATCATCCATTCCAATCCACATTAATCCAATCAAATAAGTTCATTCATCCATTTTCATTAATCTATTTATACCTAATTTTTCATATTAAGGTCTATGGTATATAACAGATTGAATTTATACTATTAAAGCATGATCCTATTGTTTTGTACCTAAAAATACCATTTTCTTTACTAACATTGCATGTTTCATTAAGGACAATCAAGTAATATTAATAACACATATATATTATATCTTTTTTCGGATCCAGCCCACTGCCCACATCAGATCTCTCTTAGACCATATTGGGCCGATTAAGAAAACCATAACCTGTTTTCACATATTTTTTCCTTTGGGACATTGAGTCCAAGTTCAAATTACCTTTTTCAACTATTTCTTGTTTTGTGTAGTGAACAAAAGTTAAATACTTAGTTATTATGGTTTTTCTTTTCTTAAAATAATTTACGAATTTATAAAAAAATGAAAATTTTCATTGAAAAGTATATTTTTTCTTAAAAGTATATAATTTTTTGTTGAAAAAATTAACCATATAATAAAATTAATTTATCAGAGTTATACTAACTTAGTTCATTAAAAAAAATAAAGTTTAATTTTTAAACATAAATAGTCATTTAAAATGAAACACGATAAAAAAAGATTAAATTTTTATCTTTAAGCTTTTTATAAAATAAAACACAGATATGACGTTTACAAAATATTTTTCAATTTAAAAAATAATAAATGAAAATAAATACACGCTTTTTCGAAAGCGCGGATCAAATCTAGTTGATCGATTAATTTGTATTCATGTTGACCACCCTACATTTAGAGGTTTTCCGTAAACGCACAACATACATGCTTAAAACCAGTTATTAATTGGTGAGCTGATTCAAGATAGAATAACTCTTAAGATAATTCTTTTAGTATACAATCTTATCTAATCCACTTCAAAGAAAAACATGACAGGTTAGACCAAAAACTGGCAATAATTTACCTGAATCATATTCACTATGAACAACTGTATTTTTAACATGTGTAACCACAACGAGTGACTAAAATTTTCTCTAATGTTTGTCTTCATTAATCTGAAGAGATCTCATCATTTAAGAACTAAGCTATATATTTTATTATAAGCTATTAAGCAAACTTATAAAATCAGCTATATATTTTATTAAGCCCTTCTCAAAAAATAAAACTATTAAGTAACCTCTGGATCAACTACTGAAATAAAAGACTTCCATATTGTTCTTAATGAGTTTTAGTTAATGATTTTTATCATTTAATAAATGAGTTTGTTCGAATGATTTGGAGAACATAGAGATCTCAAGTGAGTCAAATTCATGAGTTAATATTTTTTTTTTTCATTTGGAATAGAAATTCTAAGTTTATACATAGCAGTCAAATATATCAACCAAACATATATTATTTTTTTAAGAAACTTTTGGGATTGAACATATATGTCTTTATTTTTATTACTTAACATTTTCTATTTTTAATAAAAAATGTGGTTTTTATTCTATTTTAAAAGAATTTTCTGAACAAATATAAATTTGTGTATAGAATTTTCTGAACAAATATTAAACCAATACGGTGAATCTGAGTTCAGATCCCACTGGCCACACGAATATGAGCTATTACTTTCGCCTCATTTGAATGCCGAGGAACATGTCTATCCATGGGTTGTACTTCTACTCCGGGGTTAGGTATGTGTCTTTAATAGATGCGAGTTTAACTCTTTTAGTTTCAAAAAAAAGTCTATTAACTTTTTTGTCAACAGAATTCTATTAACTAATCAATAAAGATAAGAACAACGTTAATATTTCCGGGCATTTTCCTTTAAATTATATCACGGTACCAAAGTCAATATCAAAAGTCCGGTAGATTAAGGTTTAGATGGCTACGGTGTTCAAGAAAAGAGAAATATAGGGAGCAATGAGCATGATGTTTCCCAAGAAATTTTATTTTCTACTCTGGTTCATGTTTTTCTTCTTTTGCTTTTTGGTCTATTAAAAACAGACGCGACTGGATTTAGATTTAGAATTGTAATAAGTTTGGAGGAAACTTAGAAATCTCCTAATAGATTGTGGTTTCTTTTCCTCGTTTCATTGTATCTTTGTGGTGGAATTATAAGCTGTAAGATGTGTAAATCTCATATTACTTTATTGGTTCAGATTGTTGGTTTGAATAAAAAGGTACATTAATAAGATTTTTATCAAGTGGAAACAGAAGAAATGAAAAATGGCAAGATGATCACCCCTGACCTTCCGGAAACAAGACGTCGGAGTATTCATTCCATTCGTTCGTCGTGAGGACTAAAATCATATACTGACCTCCGCCCAGTGTCGTGCGAGTTTCTACAGACCTAAGGCAAGTTTTTAAAAACGGAGGCCCTTCCATAGAAATTTTAATACATATTTAATGTAGTTTTAATACAATATAAAAGAATGAAAACAGAAGCATAGCATATAAATTTTAAATCATTTGTCTATTACCAACAACAAAAGAAAAGAAATATAACTGTATAAAAAAGAATGATGACTTTGAACGAAAACTAACGACAATATGGTCACTGATCAAAGACAATAATTCAGTGAAAATATGTTTGAATTATTTAGTTTTTTATTTATTTATTTATAGTCTTTCGAAAAATCTATCCAGGAAAATTGTTTTTAAATTCAAAAGATTGAACTGATTACTTTTTTTTTATCTATTTTTGGATTCAAATCTATTTTTTTCTATTTTGAGTTTAAAATATGGTTGATTTTTCATATAAGCTTGAATTCAACAAAAAAAAAACAAGAATGGACTGAATCATTCAAACGTGGGTTAATAACCATGGGTTTTGATACTTAAAATAAAAACCGCTATGATACAGGTCACTTTGTATAATCGGGGGCCTTAAAAAACTTTTGTATAGTCGAAGACCTGGGGAAAATGTTTTTCTAAATACATAGTAAGCACAGCTATGCCTCCACCATTGTCTTCATTCCCCAAGGAGTTTATTGCGCAGGTAAAACCTCACTAATTCCTCATTTAAACTATCATAATTTTTGTTTCATGCTCTAAATTTCCTGAGCTATATATATGAACTGCAAACACTATTTATTAGAAGGTTAGGGGTCCAAATGTTACCATCCGCCTGCACCTCATCGCAATAAACACAGTAACAAAAATCTCAATATATATGTACTATATATTTATACGCTTTTATCTATCTTATTAAAGCTGAAGTACACTTTAGAGTTGTTTGGAAACAAGATTAGTATTATATTAAAAATTCTGTTTGGAAACAAAGATACTCATCCCATTGAATTCTGTTTGGAAACAAGGATATTCATCTCATTAAATTATTGAATTAATATTTACATTTATTTTAGATTAAACATATCACTTAATAACAAAAAATATTCACTGCACATAAATTAATTCCAAATACGCAGCTAATATTTAATATCTCATCTTGATATCCAAGCTATTATAATCTATACATATCATAAAAATCTACCTATAAAATATAAAATAATATATCCTCTTGATCTAAAGTAGTATAAGTTTCACCCATTAACTTTTTGTTTTTTAAAATTTATACATATAATTAAAACAAAGACCTCCCAGTCGGCCGGGTTAAGATCTAGTTATTGTTAAAACTGCACCGTTTGTCATGCACCACTCACTCCGCTGTTACCACTCGGGCCTCCAACAATGTATATCCCTATACATTATTTGCAAAGTGATTTTACCACATGTCTTTTATATAATCATTTTGACAAAAATATGACATGACTATTAAAATTGATCACATGATTTCCGAAAAAATATGACATAGACAATTACATTTAATGTTAATTTCTATTTTTGGTAATTTTTCAAAAAAATGGTAATATTTTAAATATTATATTAATGTTGATTTATATTTTTGGTATTTTTTTTAGAATATGGTAATAACTCTTATATCATCTTATTTTTTGTCAGCTCACATCTTCGTAGATCAATTGATAGTCGAGTCCGAGACGTTCCGAAGAGAATTTTATTTTCTTATATAACATTTCAAATTTTGAAATATTATTTTATTTTCTTTCCTTTCTATAGTTATACAATTTGTATTACTAAAACTTTCAAAAATTGCTACAGTTAAAAGATAAAACATTTTAAGTTTCTAATCGTAAGATCATGAATTTAGTGTATATCTACAAACTTTATAAATATTGTTTAGTTTATTTTTTTGATAATTTTACAATTTTAAACCATTTTATTAGTTTTTATAAATTGATATAATATATTTAAACAATATAAATAGATAGAAAATATATTTAAGATTATAGTTTAAATATATACATATATATATATATATATATATTCTTAAATATAATTTTAAATAAGAAAATTCATTTTATCTTAATTTAGTATTTAACTAAATCATATTTATATATTTAAATATTGGTAATAAAACAATAAATTCTATAACATTTAATAAAAAATATTGTTAAATATAAGTTAATTTTAAAAAAATTCTTTCTTCACATGATGCAGAAAACACCAAGTATATATATAGAATTATCGAAGGGGTCAAACTTCACCAAATAAGTATCAATAGATTGGAAATTAGAATTTTAGAACTGTCGTACAAAATACAACCATAGACATTATGCGATATACATATTTAAAGTTCATATATTTAAGAATATCAAATAAACCATAGTGGTATATAATGTTTATCGGAATCAGATGACGTCCAACAACATGATATTATAATAATAATTCATATATATCGAAAAATGACTATGGAGAATTTTCTTGTAGAATCGAATTGAAACCTAAAACGAAATCGAATTGAAACCCTAACTACTTCGATTGAAACCGAAAACGAAATCGAATTGAAACCAAAAACGAGTAATGAGTTTTCGTGATAACTAAATCGATTGAAATCCTAATCCGTAAATCAAATCGAGCTAACTACAAACCAAATCGATTCAACGGAAATACGAAGCATATAGGGAGACGAGAACATCAAGGAAGCTAACCTAATCTTAAATCTACCACAAAAGAAGGCTATTTACCTTTGAAGATCACAAAAGAGGATGATCGACGATGGAGAGAAATCGTCTCGACTTTTGAATTTTTTTTCTCGCCTTCGGCCGCGAATTGTTTTTTTTCCGACATAACCTAACACAATTGTTCACCGATCCAACCAACAGACGCCACGTGCATTAAAGACTTGATCCTTCGAGCCCTTATTTACAGACTGATCCGTACAGATCCGTGTAACTCGAAGCCCATTTCGCAATATTTTAATAACAAAAATACTAAGGATTTGGGCCACAGACCCGTGACGGACCGCCGTTGCGGATGGTCTTAGCAATGCAACGTTCTTAATTTTTTTGTTCTCTTTTCATCAATCGGATATTTCTAACTATTCATCTGTTTTCACATGTTTAACTTAAGCAATTTGAAAAAAGAACTTAAGCAATTTGAAACTTACTGTTTATATCAAAACACATTATAAAATTGAAAGAAAAAACAACTTAAGCAATTTGTAACTTACTGTTTATAGTGTACATTGCAAAATAATTACAGTCAACAATTAAAATATAATATATTTGTCAACAATAATTGGATAAAATCTAAATCTCTATGATTTACGACCCAAAATAAAATTCTGATATATAGTTTGTCATCCAAATATCCATAGTATCATATGGTATCAAATACACGAACTTGTAATATTTAAATACATAGAGGTAAATTAAAAAAAAAAATTCTTGTTTGAAACATCACATATTGTAAAATGTAATGATAAATATCCAATTAATTACCAAAGTTATGTAAGACCATCATCAAATTACAAATAAAAAGTGAAAGCTTTATTTGATATAAACAAAAAGATATCGGCATTATTATTCAAATTTAACACATTAGACCATGAGCATTAGTGAGACTCATGGATTCGATTCTCAATGTCAAATATTATTATTTATTTTCTTTTTCTATTTGATTTAAAAAAAATAAATTATCGAACCAATAGCGAAATACTTAAGACTTCTTCTCTTTCCAGTGAGCCTGCAAAGACTGGGTTCACTAATCTGAAAATATTATATTACTTTTTTTTCTCGGGAATGCTGTAAACTTTTGGTATGAACTCTCAATGCTCATGCTTTTATATTTTTTTGCTAAAATTGAAAACCGATTAAACTAAGAAAATATTTTAAAATAATTAAAATTTAAAATCCTTTTTGTGGATGTCAACAAATATTTTCATATTTTAAAATAATTAAAATTATATATCCAAATTATAATAATTAAAATTAAAAGAATTAAAATTAATAAAAAATTAAAATTTTATATCCAAACTTTGTGATAAAAAAAAGGCACCGTTGAATAAACACTTTACCGTTACAATCGTCATTATCATCACCGTTAACAATTACCATAACCATAAACAGTTCTACCTCTACCCATCCAATTCACGATGATAGGAAAGTGGTGATGGTAGCAATGGTGGTAGTAAATACTAAATAGTAATGATAACAAATCGACAATGTTGCATCTATTGTCTTATCTACAACTTAATATATACCATGCATGATTAAACTTAAGTTATGACACGACGATAATAGCTATACGTACTACTATTTTTCCAAATTTACTTATGGATATTTATAATTACATCGCGTATTGGATTGCAAGATTTTTGTTCCACATTTTGTAGTTTCTATTATACTGACGATTGTTTTGCATGTTTCCCTTTGTTAATATAACCACTTATATGTTTTGTACTTATATCGTATCCGTTTCCAGCTATGTTATACCCACTTGTTTTCTTACGCAAAAAGGAAAATAAAAAATGGTTCGTTGTAACGTGAATTATAAACATAATTTTTGGTTTGACAAGACGTTGTACTAATTATGGTTTCTATTATTCAATTTTATCAGATTAATTAAAACGTGTATACCGTAAATAAATGTTAATGTTCGAAATGATACTGTATTTAGTTATAAATAGAAAATGTAATACAGATATTCTTTTTTTTTTGTTTAATCTAAATTTTCATTTATTCAAAGAACAATTTAATTAATTACATCAACTACCAATCTACTAACTTAATTAAGAAAGCCCTACGCCAAATCGACAAAAAAGTAACCAAAGAAGGAACGTTCTTCTGCTCCCTTGTCAAGATATCCATCTTTGACGAAGCAACCTCTGAATCTCCGCAATGATAGAAGCCGCTGGCCGAGACGACTGGGTGTGAACTCTAGAATTCCTCTCCTTTCAGATCATGTAAAGTGCGGTCTGGAAAATGAGTCTTAGAATCACGTTAATTTGCCTGTCACGAGTGGGTGTCTTAATCCATAACAAAGCATCCATGAACGGAGATGGGGGAGAAAGCTGGAACGCTGAGTAGAAAAACGACCAAATCTCCCTGCTAAATCCACAATCGAAGAAGATATGCTGACGAGACTCATCTTCAATACCGTAGAGAAGGCAGAGAGGAGAGATAGGTAGGCCCCAATATCGCATTCTATCCCTTGTAAACAATCTGTTCAAAACAGCCAGCCATGTTAGAAATGCATGCTTTGGTATTCTGCTTTTAAACCAAACTGATTTATTTTTTTTTTATTTTTATTTTTTTTTTTAACTGGCTTTCATATTAAATTTTTTTGGGGTTTTTTTTTTTAAACATACAACAGCTGGAAATTAAATAAAACTAGAACATAAACCTAAAAAATAAAAAAGAACCAAACCAGCGCACAAACCGGTTTACCAAACCGGGACTAGATCTAGAAACCC
>OVBX01002814.1:0-18738 GCA_900406325.1 Erucastrum elatum | reverse complement strand
TACGTACGTAAAACCAAGTTGTGGTAAGAAATACCAAAAATAAGATAGTCATGGACTCCATGCATATTATATATTCCACTAATAGCATTTTTACATTTCAAATTATTAAACTATTTTTCAAAATAAAAAAATAATTATTAAACTATGAAAACCGGTTTTCTTTCAAAAAAAAACTATGAAAACCGGTTCAGGTTGGTTAACCGAGACTACCCCCCAGCTGAATGCAATCATGGCGTCGAAAATGTGAGGTATCGTGACAGATATTAGGAGACCAATTGTTTATATGGGGTGCTCATGCTCTGGGATGCAACTCGGACCAAGATGAATCCATGCAGCTGAGTTTGTCTTATCGAAATTTACAACACGTTAGATGATCATGATGAGGTTCACGTAAAAAAATGTTTGAGCGTTGTTTGGATGCAAATACTGTAGATGTTAATTTGATAGCTTAAACGTGATGCTATTTCAAATTTCCTGTTTTGTTGGATTAGGACTTGTAAACTTTTACAATAAAGCATGAAGTTCACGTTAACAAATCCAAAAACTACAAAACTTTTACGACTCCCACACCAGGAAACTTGACTACGTCTGCATCAACTTGATACCTAAGAGTTAATATAGAACTCACCATCCACCATTGAAGATTCTAGGATTTCTAGATCACGGATTCTTCTTCGCTGATTTTGAGCTCAATCCAAAGCTTGTTTTCTGGAAACAAACAAAAGCTTAAAGTTAACATATGTCGTCTCAACACGAGTATCAGTGACGGATCCCTCTGTAGCTTCCAAACTCATTATCTCACAGTCTATTGATACCAAATGTAGCTATTACTAACTAAATGATTTAAATAGGTCGAACATCAATAAGTACGTAATTGCTTACCAATTTCAGCTTCTTTGCTCTCCCACGAATCCTGTTCTTTTGAGGTTTCAGCTTGTATATCCGAACCATCCAATGGTGACTCGTAAAAACCTGATGAAAAAACCAGTCACATTTACCAAAATCAACGTCGAATCAATGCATCAATCCTCCTGTTTGTGGTAAAGAATATAAAACTCACATCTTCGAAATGTGTGAGCTTAAAATTTTCCTTCCCAATCTCCGTCCGCCTGACCCGATCATAACCTTTACCATCGTGCGACTGAGATGTCAAAACTATTGATGGAGCTGAGTATGCTTCTGCAGCTGCCCAAACACAATGAATTTACAACATTATAAGGAGAAAATGCGCAACTATAGAGGCTTCGAGAGGTAAACCAAGAGCCTTTTCTTCATGATCTTGGACTTAGCAGAAGGTTTACCAGCAGGTTCTCTCTCTTTCTTTTTGCCCTTCTTTGACGACCGTTCTTTTGTAACTTCTTCACCCTTGTCAGTCTTACCAGAAGAAGCATCTTCTTTTGGGGGCATTGTTTGTAGAAGTCTTTTCTTCTGCCTAACAGTCGAAAAACAACCAATTTTTTGTCCATAACTTGAATACCACAGATGATTCATCGAAGAGAATAAAGTAGAGACAGAAGCATACTAACATCATCTTTGGAATTATATGATTCGCCTAACTGGTATTTGATGGAAGACGTGAAATTCCAGACATGATGCATGCTGTTGGAGCAAGCAGGAGCATAAGACGAACCTAAGAAATCAGGTGGACAGGAGAATACAGGGTGGAAGAAAATAACTAGGCAAATGATATATTCTCGGTTCAAATCGGTTTAGGACCTTTAAGCTGCTATCAAAGCTAGCAAATGATACATTTTCGGAGTTTGTTCTGTTCATCAACTTCACACTAGTAATGGAAGAACACACAAATTGCCTTTAAACAATGTGAAATTTATCCCTATAACCATAAAAAAAAAACACAAACCCACTATCTAACCAAAAATACACTCTCTCTCCTTATTTCTCTTCCCATCTCTCTCTCTCTAACCTCTTACTTGGCAAATAAACCCTTAAACAATCACACGGAACAACAACAACAACAACAAAAAAAAAAGATAAGAACGATAGGGGAAAGTCAAGGTATTCAAGTTACTGTTGGTCGAAACAAAGACAAGACAACCGGGGTTCCCTTTTACAAACAAGGTCTATATACTACTACTGCTTACAGACCAAAAAAACAAGTATTGAGTTTGCTTGAAAGCGAACACTATAACCGTTTTGATAAAATATCGCTCAACTGAACGGTTTAATTTGTTCGTTTTCACTTCGATATGATCAGACATGCATGTTTCAATGCCCATGCTCTGAAGTCTGAGCCATGAGGAAGCAGGCTCTCTAAAAACGAGCACATAGAGGAACATCCAACTTCTTAAGCAAATAAGTTAGAGTCTATCTGCTCCACGTTTGGGAAAATTTGTCTGAGCACAGCAACGTAATCAGAAGACTTGGCCTGAGAAGAGATAGACAACACAAAAATGAGTATACTTGAACCTATAATGGATCCAAAGTGAATTGATACCTTTTCATAACTTCCCAGCAAGAGAAACTACTAATCTAAACAAGACCGTGGGTCTCAACCAAATAAATGAACAGACAGATGCAGAGTACCACAACCAAGTTGTGATTTTTCAACTTATCTTCCTTAATGCAATAGAAGATTTATCTAGATTAGCAATGGGATCATATGCGTATCACTAAACAGACATGCCACATCGAAAAGGAAAACAAAGTTATAAAATCCTATAATAATAATGCATGACATAAGTGACTGAAAGATCTCGACTTACACAAGGGTTATTTTCGAGGTAGATAGTGGTAAGCTTCTCTTTAGAGCCAGTAACAGCTTCTGTGATAGCTTCAAGTGTTTCTATCTGGTTGTCATTAAGCCATAAATCTTCCAGCCTACAGATTAACGTAAAGACACGATGTAAACAAAACAAAATCACCAAAAAAAGGGTCTGAAGCAAAGGAAATGTGGAATACTTTGTGAGGCTCTGAATGTCATCAACTGATGTGAGCTTGTTGTTCGACACATCCAATACCCGCAGGTTAACCAATGTACTCAACCCTTCCATTTTTGAGATACCATTATGGCTCAAATATAACTCTTCAAGAGCAACACAGTCCTGGGATGGGTAACATATTTATTCAATGCATAAGATTTAATAAAATGATGGGAAGAGTATCTGCATAAATGTAAAACAAAAACACACACCTCAAATCCTTTCATAGAGGTCAATCGATTGCTCTGCAAGCTAATCTTTCTGATACAATTGAGCCCACACAAGTTCACAACTTTGATACGGTTTCTTCCAAGCCACAGCTCTTCCAACTTTGTCAAGTTCTCCATATTCTCCATCACCTGAATAAACCTTAACACTTTCACATTCATTGGTAAATCAATCAGAAAACATGCAAAGGTGAGGAAAATTACAAACCCTCAATCTATTGGACCCCAGCTCAAGAATCTGCAAGTCGTGCAAGTGATCAATCTCCATAATCTTATTAACTTCATTCTTAGACACATAGAGTTCCTTCAACGTGCTAGAGGCCTTTGATAATCCTTCCAACGAAGTGATTTCATTGAACGATACATCAAAAACCAAAAGCTTAGAGAATATGCTTATATCTGGTACTTTCGCTAGCTTGTTATCTCTGAGAATCAGCTCCTACATAATTAACAACGATTAAAAATCTTAAGGCCTCGATAATATTGACATATCTTTCACCATTTACAACAAAGCATTCGTTAAGATTCGCAGACAAATCAATCACCTCGAGATCGGATAAGGCGTCCCAGCGAGAGAGAGGCTCGACGGCAGAGTCTTCGATTAGGTTTTGGCGAAGAGAGAGCTTCTTGAGCATAGAGAGGTGAGCGATCCTCGAGTCTAATTCGGATAGACGGTTCGCCGTGAGGTCAAGCTCGGTTAGCGTCGGCGGTAACTCGACTCCGTCGAGACTGTGGAGCTGGCAGCTAGTGAGATCGAGGACATCGCCTGAATCATCGATCTCCATCGGTTGTTCACTGTTCATGGCTTCTTTTTGGGTTCAAGCAGCTCAAGACGACGACNGGGGGGGGGGGGGGGGGGGGGGGGGGGTGAACTGGTCTAAGCTCATTTCTCTTAAGTTCAAAACGTCGGCGTTTAAGGCGTAAGAGTCATTTTGTTGCCTGTAGGGTTGTCATGATGGGCCTAAAGCCCATGCACTTGCGCTGGATAAGTGGCCCAGCCTCGTTTTTTCTTCTTGCAAATTTGAAATTCGGTTAAGCCGAAGTTAAAAAGTTAAATTTAAAACGAAGCAACATTTAGATGTCAGTCTAGATGTTGGGTTCAACCCAATGGAGCTAAAAACATAAATCTTATAACTGTTATGAATTACTGTTGATGTCCAGCAACCATTAGTTTCTAGTAGGCTTTTGTTTACTAGGCTTTGGTTCATTAGTGGTCCACTATGTATTAGGTCCACTTTGTAACTCTTTATATAAAGAACACCTCTTTTGTCAATGAGATACACGGTTTTCCCCACTTTATTTACAACACGTTATCACCACGATAGTCTCCACCTTAAAATAAACCCAAGACTAGAAAACCCTAATTCCGGCCGCCGACTTCAACCCGCCTTATCTCCCTAACCGTAACGACCTAGACGGCGAGCCACCTATCAATCTGAAGATCTCGACGAGACGAAGCAAGCAACGCAAACCCCGAGACGATCAGATCTCATACGCGCCGTCACGCTCCATTTTATTACGCGCCGCCACCTTGTTCTAAAAACCCTAATTCCCGTCAAACTTCAAACCGCCGTTTCTCTCAACTTCGGTGGATCCAGACGACGTGTAATATATCAAATTGAAGATCTTGACGAGAAGAATCCATCACTTCAATCCTTCTGTCAATCCGATCTATAACGCGCCCTCACTCGCAGATACAGTGCGCGCGGCCAGTGTGCTTTTGAAACCCTAATCCGACTCCAACATGGGTTCATAGTCGAATTCAATTCCTGTGAAAGATAAGTATATCATACCTTACTTGTTTTATGATATCTTGTTTAGGTTATGATGTTCATGTGATCTAATACCTTTTGTTTTGTTTGTATTAGCTGAAAGAGAATTGGTGCATCGATCATGAACTGATCCGACGAGGTTCCAGACGGTTCGATAGCTCCCTGACGATTCAAGCAGCCGATAAGCCAACCGATAGTCAATTAGACTTTTCTATACCGTACCGATGGACCGATCAACCCTTCTGAAATCAGAGGTAAACACAGAAACATTCTAAAGAACCTATAATCAAATCTGATTTCTTGATAAAGGTTTAAGACTCTTAAAAATTGCAAAACCCCAAATCATAGGATAATAGAATCCCTACCCTTTGAGTAAGTTAGAAGCTCTATAAGTCCAACAGAGATTGTTCTAAACAATTAAACTCGAAATCCTAGTGGTTTTGAATCTCACAACCCCCGATCTAGTGATCTATAATTAACTAAAAATTATTATATGACCTGCTACTAACAATGGTCTAATAATCAATTAAAATTCACAAGAAACTCCTAAATAAATCTAAGATCAGATTTCCATCATTAGAATCCGACCCATTGGCCTGGAACCATGATGAAATCGATTTTTGATTTTCTGGTCAATTTTTGACCCCTTCGAATAAATTTCGAAAAATTAATTAAGATTCACTAAAACTCATGATAATTCATGACTAAGAAAACACTATAATTAGTTTTCTCTGATTCGATTTTTATCTTATAGTCATAGTGCAATTTTTCATACCGAAAAAAACTGCCTAAATTTTTCATGATTGTTTGAAGTGCTTTTATCACCTATATTCGTTTGCTAGAACTTCATTCTGAATTTGGTTGATTGAATTAAACTGATTGCTTGAATTTTCGATTCATAAAACCTAGAAACCTGATTGCTAAGTTGCTTAAAATTGGATGCATTTAGAATCAGAATATTTTTGCTATTGCAGCCTTGTGGCTTGTTTGAAAACTTGATTGCTTGACGTGATTGATTGTTTTGTGTGTTTTATAAATGTTCCTAATTCATTAGAACTGCTTAGGACTGTCAATTACACAAAACTCTAAGTTTTTAGAAAAATCGATTGAAAAAGGATGAGTTAATCCGATTTTCATGTTTTGCTTGATTAGAATTGTTAATCACATCCTAAATATGAATATGTATTACTAGAATTGATCAGAACCATTACTGAAATTTTCCTGATTGTTAGATTGCAAAATTTCATTTTTATGAAAATTTCTCTTTTCTTAAATTGCCTTTTTAAAGTGGCTGGAAGTTTTCCTTTTCTTGTTTTAAGAAATATAAACTTGCTAGAATTTCTAGAATTGATCTGATTAAGTCATATTTCATGTTTTGATCAATTAATTTCGAAAACCCTTTGAAATTTTCCTTTTTGCTAAAATAGAAAATTTTCTTTTTTTGAAAATTTCCTTTTTCGAGAATTTCTTATTTCTGAAATTTTTTGTTATGATTGCTAGTATCAATTAAAGGCCTTGAAACCCTAATTAGATTTCTTGATTACTTGAGTGCATCATAACTGTTTGGTCGTGTGACCAATTGCTGTCACCATATTACTTGTTAGAATTTTTTTTTAGTAGTATGGTAACATATATCAAGTAGTAATAAAAATTTCTAATAGTATCAAGTAATATTATCAGATGTCGAAATTGAAATCTTTGGATTATAAAGTCCCAAATCTCTCTGGAGATAATGGTTAGAATGGACAGTAAACACTTCAGATTGTCCGAAAGTCAGAGGACTCAGAAAGTGTACAATCCTGGGTGATTATGCAAGAAATATATAAGACCATAAAATTATGAGCCATCATCTCTCTGAGGATCTGTAAAATCAGTACCTTAATATTAAGAATCCTCATGACCTTTGGATAAAATTAAAATCCAAACACACGATGGTGTCATTACCAAAGGTCAGGCATGAATAAGTCTCAGATTCCAGGACTTTATATCCGTGGAAAATATAATTTGGCTTTGTCCAAAATCGTGTACAAACTGAGACTATGTGGTGAAATGATTTACTTGAAAAGTTTTCCTCATAACCAATCCAAGGGATCTGGTATTACAGCATGACTGTAGAGAAAAATTTTCACCACCTATAATGATATATATGATCCCATGCCTATTGATATTGAAGAAAAATAAATTGCTACGTGAGCTGACTACTCCTAAGGCCAATAAGGCCGAGTAAAATAAGGATGAATCCAAAGAAGCCACGTCCATAGTAATAAGGAATGGCCGGCTTGATTATTATTTAAAAGAATAAGATTTCGACATTCTGTGATGTGTGTTTTAAGTTTGTGATTTATGCTTTGATTTGATCCTCATGTTTTTCACAAATCTTAAAATTTCTTTGAAACCACATCTGCTTGATAATGATTGTGATTGATTTATATACATATATATGTATATATAAAAGTATAAAAATAAAATAATAATAACATCAAAGCTTAAAAACAGATTTGTGGGTATAGTAGTCCAGTTAAGGACATACGGCCAAGGCATTGCCTAAAGGGGCACGAATTTTATTCACCCAATAAAAGACCCATTGAGTTATAAGACTTGAGTGTGAATGGTTTCCAGATTGAACTAATGGGCAAAGGAAATAAAAGTTCTTTTCAGATTATGAAAAAAAATCGCCTAAGACTTTATAATAAAATGGTCAAGAATATACCTACATACTCTATTGATCTAATATATGCTAAAGATCAGTATGATAAGAGGCAAAGAAGCCATGGTAATCAGTATGGTTAACCACACGAAATTACACTTTATGGCATGATAGGATTAGCCATCCTAAGTCTAAACTTGATGCAAATATTGATATTAAAATGGCACAAAGAGTTATCCCATTAAATCTCATGGTTGTGCAACATATACACAAGGGAAACTCATCAAGGCTTTATTGTCCTAAGCATCACGAAATTATAGGTATGTTCATGAGGGGGAGTGAAGACAAAACCTGTGGTCCATGACCATACTACAAATTCGTGTACTACAAATTTGTGCACCATGGTCTAAAACCATGAGATAAACGGCTTGGCTGAACCAAATATTCCACGACCAGCCTAAAGCTTAGGGACATCACATGTATTACATGTACATAAAGCTAATATGCATCAGGCCATATAAGTGAGCATAGATATTCCCATCTCATATTTAATAAGGGTCATGAGCCAGACATATACCATCTTAAAAGATTATGAATAAACCACCACATACATATGTGCCATTTAAGATGGAATCTCAGATGAGGATTGGGAATATATGTTGGATATAAATAAGTCTTTCTCCCACGAAATTATAAGTATCTTGAGCCAAACATGGGTGATCTAATTAGTGGTCAAGAACACAACTTGCAAGAAGATAGTAATCTGATTATCCAACATTAAAAGGAGAAAGTTATAAGCTGGTAAAGAGTAAAAGTGATAAGAGAAATAGAATGGTCTTGGCAAGATCCTCAGACTAAAAATTATGATCTAAGACGTCCAAATAAAGAAAGAAAGAGATCATACAAAGCTAGCTGATTGAATGCCAGACAAATTAGACCTGAAAAGAAAAGAAAAGAATGACTATGTCATACCAGCTTAGCACCACAAAATTAATGTCCTAGAGAGACATAATCAAGTTGCTATAGAGTCTATTAAAGATAGACCAATATGTTCCAAAAGATAAGAAACCTCAGAAAGAAAAGAAAAAGGTGCATAAAATGTAAATCCGAGGTTCATAAGGGAAACCAGACCAGGCATTGAGATAAGGCTGTGCAGCTAAATATCTAAGGTACCAAACCATGTAGTTTGGGACGCCAAGCTGCAAGGTAGAGAAGGTCCTTGGCAAGAGTGAGATCTCAAATCGATTTGATCATGTCTGGAACACAATGGAACTACATAAGAGTGTCGACACATAAATATGCATAAGAAAATAGCACTTGAATCTTAAATATATAAGAGAGGATCAGTACCCACGTGAATAAAAGAATGCAATCATAAATAATAAGATGAAATCCGTGGGTTTATATATTACAAAGAAAGAGATGGGCGTATTGGCCATGTATATACAGAAACGCCATCTAATGATATAAACCAGTGAATGAGTCTTGTGAGGAAAGAAAATCCGTGAGACAAAGGATCTGACCACGTGGCCTAGTGGTGTCCATCTTCTTTCTAATAATACTCAAGTATAGCTTGATTACACAAGGATACTCACAAGGACTAAGGAACAATTTATAAGGAGATATACTCCTATGTGGTGGATGCTACTACCGAAAATCAAGATTGATTTTGTCTGGATATTTAAGAAAGAAATAATGGTGTAGTAAGCAATATATAGATCACTGGATAATGAGAATAAAGGTACCATAGAAAGTTAAAAAAGAAATTCTCATAGAACAAGCTTTGTTCCTAAGTTGTTCATGGATTGAAAAATACAGCAACTGCATATAGTATGAGAGACTAAGTAATACTTAGTAATGGAATTGTCTAAGGACGAATTCAGTTCAGTCCATATATACATAAAATACCCTTGTGTCCGGAATTAACCTAAGAAAGGTTCAGTGGTTTAATGGTTCAAAAGTTTCAATGATACAAGTTATCAATTGATTAAAAAGACCATGTTTTACATATGGTAAAACTACAAGAAAAATTATAGCCGTGTGTGAGTGTATCAGCACACCTAAAGTGACACATGAGATGATCACATAGAACCATTAACGACCACGCCAAAGAGACCACAAAATCAGATGCCATATCCGGTTCCAGTTCAATCATGTTTTAAGTAACAAGATTGCAGTGTGGGACTGCAAATGAATGCACGAGCCCTTATGATTATATCAGTGGATAAAAGGGAACCCTAATGGCATAAGGTAGTGATCAGAAGGATGTCTGGTCGTGGCTTATTAAATAAAGCATTGCTAAAGGCAAGAAAGGATCGATAGCCATGTATAAAAGACATGAGTGTATTTGACTGCGAATTCATAAGTTTGATGAGTTTTATTGCAACAAATAATTATTGGTGACATGAATTTAGACACTCATGGTAATGGACGTGTATAGACAAGATCTATATCACAACATGGATCGACAAAAGGAAATTGGCTACAATGGATAAAACCATTAGCACATACGAAGAGATATGAATTCGAATGAACAAAAGATATGAAGTAAAGTGGTTCGTATGTGTTTGAGTCTATGACTCAGTGTATATTTAAATGTCCACGTTTTTGATAAAGCCATATAACCAAAGTATATCCGTGGGACATGAAAAAGGGACCTGCAAGTAAAGTTTTTATTGTAGATTATAAGTCCATCCGAGTACCGTTCGAAGCGCCACCAGTCCAACCAAGACATGGAGTGATCAGTAGCAAAGATGTACATTCTGACCACATCTTTATGGAGTTCCAAAGACATCAAGACGTCCAAGACGTACAAGTTCATTCAAGAAGAATCCAGCTGATCATCTTCACCAAGTCACAGGCGACCTCGACGTTCAGGAAGACTCAGATATCAGATGGAATGCGTCTACTACAGTGATGCATTCATCAGGGGGAGTAGTGTGTGTTGTACTCTTTTTCCTGTCTTTGGTTTCCCTTTTACCACATTGGGTTTTAGGTTTTCCAGGAGAGGTTTTAACGAGGCAACATTAAGCACACTACGAGCTCTATACGGTTCTGGCATCCAAGGGGGAGTGTTATGAATTACATGTTTGTGGATGCCCAGCAACCATTAGTTTCTAGTAGGCTTTTGTTTACTAGGCTTTGACACATTAGTGGTCCACTATGTATTAGGTTCATTAGAGTTTTGACTTTGTAACTCCTTATATAAGGAGCACCTCTTCTGTCAATGAGATACACGGTTTTCCCCACTTTATTTACAACAAATTTAGAGTTTTTAGGTAGTGGGTTAATTATCTTTTGTTTGAAGGTTATAGAGCATAATTTCCCAAATGGAAATCTGATACTTGTAAAAGTATGTCACGTGTGTTCAAAAAAGGTAAAAGTATGTCACGTGCATTCTTACTACATGACGCAGTCAACCAGTCACGCAGACACACCGTACCGAACGTATACGAATGTTTCCCACGTACGAATACGATATACCGGAATTGTGCGTATCGTATCTGACGCTATCACTCTATGCTAGTGAGTAGTATAATATTGTTTCCCTAGTTAACTTTTCATAAAAATATGTGTGTTTTAAAGAAAATTCTACAAATATTTATTGGGTCGAAGATAATATTTCTGTTTTAATAAGAGAATGATTTATAAAAAAACAAATTAGAAGAAAGCTAAAGTACAATTTTGACTACCCACTTAAAAATTAAAACAAAAAAAAATTATATTTTTCACCTTTTGGATTAATATTCAAACTTATAGTGTAAATTACACAAAGCCAGCAAGCTATCCATTCTGGAGTCAACAACCAGCGTAGTAAACATTACTACCTAGAAAAAAAGATAAAAACTATAAGACAACTAACGATACGTAACTTGTAAAGGAACAACATCACTGAAAACTTATGGAACTAAAACAAATATCAATATAGCAAAGCAAGATGATAAGGAAGCCGTTGAAGGTTAAACTTATTAGGATGATAGAAGAGCTCCAAGATACGATCCAACAGAAGACCCCGAGCACACGCCACTCAAGAACACACTTCAACTCTTTGAAACCACGAGAAGGCAGATCTCTATCCAAGCAGTAGCCGACGAAGAACATGGTTAACAATCTAAATACTCAAAGATCAAACACAATTGTAGAGCTCCACAGTCTATTGTTGTAATCACTCGATGAGATTCAAGAATATAAAGAAAACTTCTTCTCTTATTAGCTTGAGAAACTGACTCAAAACTCAAACTCTCACAAGTAATCTCTAAATCTCACAATCTATGCAAACACCCTCGCATAGCCTTATATAGAGATATATGAAAAACCTAAACACACTTAGATTATCTTATTTAGGTAACTACAGACTCGAATATATCTCCTAATCCAAATAGTATTTGTCTTGCTTAGGAACCAAGTAAACTTCAAGATTATCTCCAACATTCACCCCTTTAATCTTGAAGTGAGTGTCTTTGATTTCTTGTATTCCCACGAGTTCACGCATCTCTTTAAACTTGATCCGTCCCAAGGCTTTTGTCAACATGTCGGCTTTCTGAAGTGTCCCTGCAACGTGCTCAACCTCAACTTGACCATTATCTACGCACTCCCTGATGAAATGATACCTTTTGTGAATGTGTTTTGAACGTCCATGGAAGACTGGGTTCTTCGTAAGAGCGATTGCAGATTTGTTGTCCAGTCGTATTGTCACTTTCTCGGTTGACTTCTCAAGTACTTCCGCAAGAAGCTCCTGCAACCAAATGGCTTGCTTCGCTGCCTCGGTGGCCGCCATGAATTCTGCTTCACAGGAAGAAAGTGCTACAGTTTCCTGCTTACATGAGCACCACGTGATCAGACAGTTGTTAAGGTAGAAGCAGTGACCAGTAGTGCTCCTTCCATCGTCTACATCGCTATTGTGAGAACTGTCCGAGTAACCAATCAACTTTGCATTGCTTGCCTTCTCAAAGACAAGACCGTAGCTTACTGTCCCCTTTAGGTACCTTAGAACTTGCTTCAGAGCAGCTTGGTGACTTTCCTTTGGCTCGTGCATATACCTATTCAACACACCCACGGAGAAAGCCATGTCTGGCCGTGTATGTAGAAGATATCGTAGACAACCAATGATTCTGCGATACTCTTTATCGTCAACGTTTCTTTCTTCTTGAGCCTTTGATAGTTTCAGACCAGCATCCATAGGAATCTGCACAGAGTTGCACTCCTCCATCTTGGTTTCCTCGAGAATTCTCTTTGCATATCCTTCTTGTTTCAGTGTTATTCCTCCATCAGACTGAACCACCTCAATTCCCAAATAGTAAGTAAGCAACCCAAGGTCACTCATGTCAAACTTTGATGACATTCCTGTTTTGAAATCATTAATCATCTCTAGTTTAGAGCCTGTGATGAGTAGATCATCCACGTATACTGCTACAAGCAAAAGATCATCATTCTTCCTTTTCCGATATAATGATGGCTCTTTGCTGCATCTAGTGAACTCCAGTTCTTCAAGCACTCTGTTCAGTTTTTCATTCCACGCACGCGGTGCTTGTTTCAAATCGTACAAAGCCTTCCTGAGTTTATACACCTTTTCCTCACTGCCTTTAACAATGAATCCTTCAGGTTGAGAGACATATACATCTTCCTTGAGATCACCGTTCAAGAACGCAGTCTTGACATCCAAGTGATGTACTTCCCAGCCGTTGGACGCAGCTAAGCCAATGATGAACCTTACTGTCTCAATCCGTGCAACAGGTGCAAAAACCTCCTCGTAATCTACTCCATGTCTTTGAATGTACCCCTTGGCTACAAGCCTCGACTTGTGCTTGTTAATGGTTCCGTCTGAGTTTCTTTTGATTTTAAAAACCCACTTAAGTCCAATAGCTTTTGCTCCTTGTGGAAGATCAACCAGCTCCCATGTGTTATTCTTGATTATGGACTCAATCTCATCTGCACATGCGTTCCTCCACACTCGCAGTTTACTAGCTTCACTAAAACTCCACGGCTCGTCATTCACAACCAACAGCAATCTTTCTCCTTCAATGTCAGCTAGATACACGTAATCATCCAAATAACCAGGTGGTTTGGTGACTCTGGTTGAGCGTCTCAACCCCTCCACCTGTCCGACGTTGTCTGGTACAAGTATAACTATCTCTTCCTCTTTTATTTTTCCTTCGACAGGTGTGGTCTCAATGGCCTCTGTTTCTTCCTTTTCTTCTTCAATACCATTGTTTCCATATGTTCCAAGAATTACTCGGAATGTTCCTGCTTGTTCAGAACCCTCGTTTGTTGTTGATTTCCACTTCCATCCTTTGCTTTCATCAAAAACAACATCGCGGCTTACTACAACTCTTTGACTCGTTGGATCCAGTAACCTATAGGCTTTTGACCCTGGTTCTGTTCCCAAGTTCACAAGCACTCTTGTTCGATCGTCTAACTTCTTCAAGTGCTGTTTCTCAGGTTTTGCATACGCTAAGCATCCAAAAACTCTTAGGTGATCAAGATTAGGTTTCCGTCCTCTAAGTACCTCATATGGCGTCTGTGATACAAGTGTTTTAGTCGAGACCCGGTTGATCAGATAGGTAGCATGTCGAATCCCTTCACCCCATAGATAGTTTGGAACTCCCATATGCTTGAGAATGCTTCGAGTCATCTCCAATAACGTTCTGTTTCTCCGCTCAACCACACCGTTCTGTTGAGGAGAATATGGAGCAGTTAGATGCCTAGTGATTCCTGAGGTCTCACAGAAAGTTCTGAACTCTGTTGACGTAAACTCACCACCTCTATCAGTTCTGAACGTCTGAATCTTCTCTCCTGTCTCACTCTCAACCATAGCTTTAAATTTCTTAAACCTGTCAAGTGCATCTCCCTTTTCTTGCAGCAGTATCGACCACATATACCTGCTGTAATCATCTATTAGCACGAAAATATATTTATTCCTCCCTGCTGTTGTCGGTGTAATAGGTCCACATAGGTCTCCATGTATTAATTCAAGCTTCTTGGTGGCTCGATAAGACGTTGCATTTGGGAAGGGCCGTCTTGTTTGCTTTCCTCGTAGGCAAGCTTCACATGTTTCTGTTTCGACACTCACGTTTGGTATTCCTATGGCTACATGATTCTTTATCATTGCCTTAAGTGTACTCACACCAATGTGTCCCAACCTTGCGTGCCATTTGCTATAGTCATTAAGGACAGAAACTTGAAAACAGTCGGAAGGAACAATCTCCATAAGTACTTTATACAGTCGATTCTGTGATCTCTTTGCTCTGACGATGAGGTTTCCTCCTTTATCATGAAGGGTAAGATGTTCTTCTTTCATTCTTACTTCACATCCCGCTTCTGTAGCCTGGCCAAGACTGATAATATTACTCTTGAGATCCGGTATAAAATAGACGTCAGCAAGTACTTTCTGTCCTCCGTTTTGAGATATAAAAAGTATTGACCCCTTTCCTTTGATATCAACTCTAGAATCATCACCGAATCTGACCTTCCCTGTGATGTTTTCATCTAAGGTTTTGAAGTAATCTCTCACACCAGTCATGTGGTTGCTAGCCCCATTATCAAGGTACCATACCTTATTGTTGTCAGTGTCGCATTCGAACTCCTTTGGCTTAACATTCTTTTCATGAATAAAGACAACTTCGTGCATTAACAGCTTATCAGCCTCCTGTGTCTCATCGTTTCGTGCCTCATATGCCTCTTGCAGCTTTAACAGCCTATCAGGACAACTTGTAGCAAAGTGCCCAAGTTTATCACACCTGAAACACACAATCTTTGACAGATCAATATCTCTTCCACCATATCTTCCACGACCTCGTCCTCGTCCACCAAAACGTCCTCCACGACCTCTGCCTCTGTAATCTCCATACGATTGATTGTTAGGTGACTCTGAATTTGCATACATCAATTTTGTTTGATTGTCGTCTTGAGCTTCTTCTTCATCTTCTTTGATCCTCTCTTCAAAAGCTTTCATCCGACCGACTATGTCCTCAAACGTAGTATTATTTAAGTCAAGGAGTTGTTCCAGCGAAGCTACCATATGCAAATACTTCTTCCTCCGTAAGCTTTTCAAAAAATTTTTAACCAGCTTCGACTCATCAAGTGTTTCGCCTAACGTGTTTGAACGAGACGATAACTCTGATATCTTACCGACAAATTCGTCAATAGTATCACTGTCCTTCATCTTTAAACGATCAAACTCTTCACTTAACGTTTGCAATCTGGCTTCTCTGACTCTGTCTGCTCCAAGATGTCTTGCTTTAATTGCATCCCAAACTTTCTTAGCTGTGTCAAGATCGCCTAGCTGAAGAATTAAAGCTTCCGGAATAGACATGAAAAGCAAGGCGATTGCCAAATTGTTTTTCTTGACGTCGGTAGATTCTTCTTCTACAAGTTCCCAAACTTCATGAACTTTTAGGAGAATTTTCATCTTGATGGACCACACCGTATAGTTCGTAGAGGTTAACATAGGACATGTTATTGATGGTGATGATGGCTCCTTCGGTTTGTTGACAATGGTTGAAAGATCTCCCATGTTGATTGCAGTAACAGGTTTTGGCTCTGATACCAAATATTGTTGTAATCACTCGATGAGATTCAAGAATATAAAGAAAACTTCTTCTCTTATTAGCTTGAGAAACTGACTCAAAACTCAAACTCTCACAAGTAATCTCTAAATCTCACAATCTATGCAAACACCCTCGCATAGCCTTATATAGAGATATATGAAAAACCTAAACACACTTAGATTATCTTATTTAGATAACTACAGACTCGAATATATCTCCTAATCCAAATAGTATTTGTCTTGCTTAGGAACCAAGTAAACTTCAAGATTATCTCCAACACAGTCCCTCGCCAATAAATAAGGAGAAACTCGTCTGTTTTAAACCAAGGAATTGGCATGACAACACACTATCGAGGCTTCACAATAATCCAATCATTAGTAACAGAATGGTTGAGCGTCAAGACCTTATACTGAAAACAAGTCCGGAGGAAGATATGACGCTACTAAAAGCATCAGAAGACAATACTTTAGAGCACAGCTGAGAGACCCAAACCGATAACACTAAGAAACCATTAAGCAACACTGCCTCAAGACCACCAAACTCCATAGATTCAAAGAAATCTTCACAAACCATAGCATCAACACTAGCCATAATTTTCTTTTTCTTAACATTTGGTGCATCAAATTAAAATAGTGGCAAGAGTTTACAAACTCTAGTAGACAATTGAAGTGGATATCAGATGAGCGGCCCCAGAGAACTCGTTGTGGCCCAGTAGAGAGAATAGGCTTGTAAAAGGCCTAATAGGTGTGGGTGAGAAAAATTGAAGGCCTAATAGTCTTGAAAACGTTGTTGCATAAAGATGGAAAGCTCCAGAAGTATACTTGGAGGCCCATCTATTCAAATTACATCAACTAATCATTCATCTCTCGGTTCTGATTTCTTTCTTTGCAAGTCTTCATCCTTTTTCTTTTCTTTTTGAAAAAAAAAGTCTTCATCCTTTTTCGATTTCCAGTTTTTGTATAAGATGCATTGTCGCTCTAGGGTTCGTTTTCCTCGTATGTGCCCCCGTTATTGTTATTTTTTTCTTGATCTGTGAAATCTCATGGAATCTTGATTCTTGAACATTTTCTTTGCCGCTTCCGAATTTATCACTTTTTGATGATTATTTGTATGCGCCTTCAGGATCTCTTTGATTAGTAGTTTCTCGTTATGAGCAGGCCCCGTCTCAAAGTTAGACAAGACCCTGAGCTAAGAAACAAATTATAGACCTTAGTTATTACGCATTAGTCATTAGTGTAAGATTATATATAAAAACCACTTCGTCATTATAACTTTAGTACATAAAAAAAAATGGACCATTTTGAATGAGAAAACTAAACATAAAATATATATTGGACCTTTTTATCAGCTAAAAATGTAAAAGAAAACACAAGATTAAAATTGGACCATGTGCAAATGCACCTCTAGCACATGCATCAGCATTGCATAGAGACGCCCCTGGTTATGAGAGAAATAGTTATTTTTATAATGAACTTTCATCAACACGAACTTTCATGGGATATGTTCTAAAATGTTATGATTTGTCAACCAACTGATTCCTTACTATATGAATGCATATTTCTGGATACGAAAATTGTATAAATCTAAATAAGATAAGATAGACAAGTGTAAATTAGATACGATAAGAATCTAAGCTTCTTGGGAGGGGGAGATTTTGCAATATTGACGTACTATATAAATAGGTATGGCCCCCCAACATGAACGTTTTCTGATGACATGTGACAGCTCAGTACACGGTGGATATATAAGTAGGTGGGCGCATGGAAAATTATTATGGTTAGGACAATTTAATAATTTGTTTTTTTAAAAAATAGTAAAGAAGAACAGAAGAGAAGAGAGAGAAAGAGAGTGAGAATAAAATCCGCTTAATAAAAGCGAAAATGAAAATAGCTTATTCTTCTTCTTCTCCTCCTCCGCTTCTCGCCGTTGTCTCAGGCTCATCGGTGAGTTTGACTTTTCTTTTTGTTTTCTAGAATATTAATTGTATTAATGATCAAAGTAATCATTTGCCTCACTTTACCAGTTTTTCAAACTTTTCCTCTCCTTCGTGTTCGACCTGTGTAAGTCAAATCTTAGGATCATTGGAGTAGTTAAAGATGTGATCTTTGTTATTATACGTTTTGGGTTTACCAAAAAGTTTCAATATTTTCTTGTGATGATGATCTGATTGGGAACAAAAGAAAAAAAGTATTCACCTTTGATCTGTTTTTTTTTTGTTTGTTTCTTCAGGATCTGAAAACAAGCGGATCACTTGGATCTCGGGTTCTTCCGGCTACTCAAAGGTGAATGAATACCTTATCGATTGTAACTTATACAAATATGATCCAATGATGACAATAATGATAGAATAATTGATGAATATGATGATGATGATGATGATGATCATCATCATCATGTTTAAGCAGTTTGTGATATATAAGTCAAAAGACATTTTTTGTGGTTTTTGTTTGTAAGATTTTCAATGACTTCTGACTTTGTAAGGGTGTGTAAAATATAGCAGATCATCCGCGTTGGAAAATCTTCTCCGGTGTAAGACAATGTCTTCAAATCCCCTAAGCCATGTTGAGTCCATGTCCCTGCTACCCTCAGGCGCCCGCAAGATCACTC
>OVBX01002813.1:0-18739 GCA_900406325.1 Erucastrum elatum | reverse complement strand
TTGGAGTCATCATTGTCTCTTCCCAACCTTTCCCTAAGTACTCTGTACCACCACCACTTGATGCGTTGCTCTCTCGGTGATTGTTCACTGATGGTATGCTTCCATCTGGTGAGTAACTAGACCCTTGCTCTTCCACGTGGCTCACTGTCTCCCAACCGCTATCATCTTCTTCGTTCTGGTGAGTCAGAGCATCTGAATGTTGTCTCGCTTTTGGACTGTAAGCAACAGGCTTCTCCATCTCTTTATCATGTCCTTCACCACCAAGATTCATTTCTTCCAACATAGTGAAGATATCATCAGGGTTTGCAGGCTCATATGTAAACTCCTTGATCTCTTGGATATCAACAGATGCAGCGGTCTCTCTTAACAGCTCTGCCTCTCTCACCTCCTTCACATCTGTAATAACATCATCTCTTGACTTAAGGAAAGACTCCAAACCTGCTACAAGCTTGTTCATCTGTGAGTACTTCTCCTCTAACGCTACTTTAGCATCAATAAGCTTCATCTGAACACGCTCCTCACGCCAGACCTCAGCCATCTGCAGCATCCTTCTCTCATCGTCTACTTCTTCTCTAAGGCCCATGGACTCTCTCTTCAACGCTTCGATCTCGGCTTTGTCTTCTCCTATTTCCTTAGCAAGTTCATCACAAACTTCCTCAATCAGCTCTCTAGCTTTCCTTTCCTTTTCAAAGTCCTGCATGTAACGCTTTGCTGCAAGCTTGGAGTCTGCAAGCTCGTTGACTAGTTTATGATTCACGATCTCTAATCTCTGGCGCGTTTTCTTCTCCCTGCTCATGTCGGACTTCATGTCGTCGATGATGGCTCGGACCTTCTCGTGCTCTCTGCTCCTCCACGCCGCTCTCTCCTCGCTGACTTTCCTCAAGAACTGCTCGAGTTTCTTCTTGTGAGACCGCTTCTCGCTCTCGAGTTCCTCTATGCGAGCGTGTGCTTCCTCCAGCTCTGCTTCAAGGGAAGTGACCAGCGACACGGCGTTCACTTGTTGATCGATGCGCTTCATGTTGCTGTAGATTTGGTGTACTTCTTCGGTTGTGTCCATGCAGACAGGATCCCATTTTGTTGCCCCTTCCATAGCCGAGTGGGGAAATGGCATTGAAGGCTCGAGCTAACAACATCAAAAGAATAGACTTGAGGCAAGAAATCAAAAAGACAAAACAATAAAGGAACCTTAATGACTCGGACAAGAAAAGCCAACCAGAAACAAAAAACAGGATCTGGACATAGCTAGATAAAATAATCTACTTGGCCTCAAATTGGATAATATGTGTAGATCATTCAGCTCCACTATTAATTAAAAAAAGCATGTGTATTAATCAGTTGCCTCTACTCCTTAACTGTTTCAAGTCCTATAAATCCCAGGACTGGTCCTGAACAGAAGATATGTACTGACTTATATGCATATATTAACGGTAACAGTAATATTAAGAATTCAACAGTTTTCACCATGCACATTGCCCAAAAAGGTAAGACTGACCAAAGCTTCATTGAACTATTAAGAACCAACTCAAACTCTCAACTTCAAAATCCCAATCTAATTTTAAAGTTTTTTTTGTTTCAATTTGCAGCCTGGGAATAAATGTATAGAGGTCCATGCATATATCCACGGTAACAGTTACATATAGCTAACAGACTTAGAGAGATTGAGAGGGGATGAACAACACACCGTACACAAGAATCCATTCTTGGTGGTAGCAATAGTGCTAGGGTTCTGCCTTATCCTGTTCTTTGAACCACCAGATGGTTTGTCACTGTGGTGATACAGATATGGAACACCTCCCTGCAGAAAGGAACACCAAAGATAAGCTTTTTAAGACAGAACACACAAGATTTTCTCTTTTCCAAAAAAAAAAACAACCTTTAAAACAGAACACACATCAGATCTTCACTAAAGACCGCTCTTCTGAGAAACAAGAATAAACATTTGACAAATTAAATTCATTACCTGAAACCCTAATCCCTCTTTCCCCTTTCTCTCTCCGCCGCTAGCCACCGCGTCGGGAACCTGCAACCGCCACAGTCCGGCGGCGAGTTTCCTAACCGAAACAGGCCTAGTTGTCTTCCTCCGATCCTTGTGCCGCGTACTAGTCTCTCTCTCATCCTCGTAATCATCGTCTTCTTCGACAACAGCGCCGCCTCCTCTCTCTGTTTTTCGATCCTCGACTTTCCATTTCAGAAGAGGAGTCTCCGGCCGGCTTCTTCTCCCGCCGGGGGCCGCGGATCTTCGCTGACGTGTCAAGCTCGGGTTCTTAGCTCTGCGTTTAGTAACTGTTGATGTAGCTCTCTGTATAGCCCTGAGATCTGGAGGGTTGGCGAAAAGATTCGTCTCTGACTCTGAGACCTGTAATGTCGCCGTCGGATACGGCTTTCCGGTGACTTTCATCTGCTCTTAATCACCATCACCGACCAAAGTCTCTGGAAAAAAGTGAAAAACGAGAAAGCTCGAGAAATCAAATGCGTCACGGAGAGAGAGAAGGTTTGAGCTCGTGAAGCGAAGTTGCTTTGTTGGTTGAGTCGTCTTGTGACTGAAACTAGAGAGAGAAGAAGAAGATGAGTAGATGTATTATTCTACGTATGTTCTCAAAACCCATGCGTATTTGGTCAACGGTATAAGATAACACGTCGTCGTATCGACGGAGAGTGGAGCGAACGCGCGCTTTTGCGCGTTTTTCGTTAATGAGAAGTCTCTCGCTTGGTGGTGAGTGTTGCAGAGAGACGTTGGGAATATATGATTAAATAGTTACAAAAAATAGAAAACATTTGTTTTTTACAAATAAATAATTGAGGTACGTATTTCCTTTATTTTAATAATAAAATAATGGAATGGATACTGAACTGTGGATTGTTAACGTATGGTTAAAATAATTTATATATACTTTATGAACATGCAATGCATAAACTTAAGATCATTTTTATCAATGTAAGGAAACTTTTAATAAAATGAACTACTAGTAAAATAAAAAAAGGAAAGCGAGATGTTTATTTGAGAATCTGAATAAAAATACAAGATACTTTATGTTTTCTCTTATTAGTCTAACCCTTTTATCCTTGAAGTTTTAATTATTTATTTAATTTAAGATACAATTATTATTATAAATGTAAAACACTTTAAAAAAATATCTTAGCATTAATAATGCACAGTGATAAAAAAGCATTAATAGTGCACTTAGTCAATTTAACTAGATCTCAGCTTTTTTTTTGCTTCCGTAGCTTAGGTATATAAAAAGGTTTTGACTAGAAAACAAACAAATAGACGACGAAGACAACGAAGACATCAAAGGGTATCCTAGGCGGAGATGTCGGCTCATTGGATTCACCAGCCTAAGGCCACATGACCTAAATGTCTTTTACCTTCTTTTACTTTGTTTAATGGTTTGTATCTTCTTTTCTAGTTTCGTTCGGTTTCATTTGATTCGGATTTGCATACGTTTGTGTCTCTCTTGTTCATGTTCTCGGTTTTTAAATGTTCGTTATATACTTGTCGGCTCTATTACGAAAAAGAATTTAGGATTTTATGAAATTAAATGTTAGTATATGACAACAGTTAACACCGCCTAAACCGCTTCCAAACCTACTCATGTTCAAGATAATCGTATGATGTTGCACAAATGTCTACTCAAATATAGATCGATAAAATTGAATAGACCAACCAAGCAATGCACGTTGGCTTGCCCACCAAACTACAACTATGGATTATGCTTAATTATTCGTATTTATCTACCACTGTTATTAAGATTTTTTTTAGGAACATGGAAACAAATGTAGATTAATGAGCCAGCCTCTGTAAACGTGCAATCTTTGGGTGCTTTACTTCCCAGTTCCCATGTACCTTGTTCTTGGTGTGTGTCTTTAATTTTTTCTCGTGTTCTAGTATTTTGGTTCATAGTTTCATGATATTTTTTTTTAAAAAAAATCTTGAATATTCTAATGCTAATCCTAGTCCCAATTTCTATCACTGGACCCATTCCATGTACGTTCACATTACTAGTGTAACAATCATATTCAATATTCCCAATAAATTCGATATTAATGATCACAAATAAATATGATGATAGTGATTTGCGTATAGTATTATTATCCAGGATAGAATTTCAAGGCTTACGAATAATTTTAGTGTCACTGAGGATTATCTTGGAGTGATTGGAAAAATAATTGAGTTCAGAGTAACATACGATCATCTGAGTCCAGATTAGACAGTGGAGAATAATTATTATGTACATGTAATAAAGATTTAAAGGCCTCCAAAATATATCTGAAAAGTAACTAACTAATGCCCAAATGTGATATTATCCACTGAAAATAACTTATCTTGGAGAATATAAAAGGGATCAGTAAGGCATCTCGTCCAAGGATTAAACCTTCTATTAATTTTGTGACGTGGTGGTCATGGTGTGTTGGAATGTTTTCACATAATGGATTTGAATGCTCTTTCAGCAAGTCCAACTAGTATATGAAGGCAGATTATAAACCAAATGCGAAAAGCATTCAACTACTATATGGATTAAAAGATAGTTAATTTCTCTCTCAAATTTTCAAGAACTGCGCTCTGTTTTCCTGTGAGCCGTCTCCTTGTGAACCGTCCTCCATGACTGCTCTTTCCAAATAAAACACTGAATTATATTCGATGTAGCAAGAGTTACTTATCGTCCATCTTTGGGTTGATCACAGAGCCTACCATTTCAACATTCGATATGTAGTTTTTTCCGTGTTCTAAAACATGTTGGACGTTCACTAAACGAAATAATTCTAATCTGAAGCACCATATACAAAAACGTTTAAAGAGAGTTTAGACAGATATATTTCTATATAAATAATATATTATATATATAGTTATCTATATACATTTTTGTTTTAGAAAACTGAAGATAAACTATACTTTAAATATATAGTTTAACATAATTAAATCGTTTCAAATTATAAATAATAAAATATATTTATAAATATTATAATTAATAAAAAATATAAATTTGTCGACAAAAAATATATAAATTCTTTTTTTTCAAATAAATCAAATTAATATATTTAAATACATAAAATAAAAATATCAATAAAAATAATAATATTTATAAATATATAATTTTAATATTAATATTTTAGTATTGATGATTAGATTTTTATAGGCGAATTATACCACATAATATCTTAATAAACGTTATTAGGTGTATAAATTATTAAATTTTATATAAAATATTGTATACATGAAGTTAAGATGGTTCATCGCCGCCTAACATCTATTTAGAAGCCCGCTTATTACAAATTTTAGAACACTTATTTTTTTGTACACAGATCACGTAATTAGAAAAACTTTGAATACTAATATGATGATAATAATAATTTAGATCAATAGATCTTGGCTTTATTTGTTGATGATCCCTGCATAGTCCAGTGATAATAAATATGCTTATTTTATAATATAATAAGATGAAATCTTTAGATCTGAAGTGTTTTGTAGTTTTGTATGCAGTTACTATTACTTAACTATAAAACTAACTAGAACTTTATCCACACTCCCGTACAGATGTTTGATTTAATTTGTGTTCAACGTAAACTCATAAACTGTTGGTTTTATAAAACAATTTCTTGCATATTTTTCATGTTTTGTAGTTTACAGAAAGAATAAAATATTTTATTTTTAAAATAGATGTTTGATAATATTTTTTTATTTGTATATAATATTATATTAATTGTTTTATAATTTGTTGTAGTTTGATGTAATTGTACCATTCATATACTAAATGTTGTTTATCTTGTTAATTTATTTTAGAATGAAACAATATATTAAATTTTTTTTTTATTTTTAACATTAGTTTTCTGTGAATTATTATTAGTTTTATGATATTTTGTTATCTTGAATTTTTTAATATTTGTCTAAAAAATAAGGTAATACTATATCTAATTTTATTATATATAATATGTTCTATATATTTCAGTTTGTATTTTTATTTTTACTATAAAGAAACAACAATCATTATAATTAATTAGTTTAATTTTATATATTGCGGCAGAATCTGTAAATAAAAAATACAAATAGCTAATTTATTGTAAATGCAATAGTTAAATATGTAAATAAAAAAAAAATTTAATCTACTATCAATGTTTCTAAACAATTCTTGTTTATCATGTTATCTTTTTTACTAAACAATACCAAAATATACTTCAATTTTAATGATATAGATATAGGTTTTTACTAACACTTACGTAGTTAGATCCATACTCTATCTCGATATAAAAGCTATAAACATTACTTCAGC
This sequence comes from Erucastrum elatum, assembly GCA_900406325.1. Lineage (NCBI taxonomy): Eukaryota > Viridiplantae > Streptophyta > Magnoliopsida > Brassicales > Brassicaceae > Erucastrum > Erucastrum elatum. Next base: position 12,473 of record OVBX01002813.1, on the reverse strand, counting down.
AGTATAGTAATAGTTACCAACTGTTATTCCTTTTAAAAATAAACTTAGATGTTTCGTGCGTCCGCACAGATATATGATTAATTATATATATATATATATATAAGATATTTTGAAACACAAAAATTTAATAGTTGTATTTGAACTATTTAGTTTATCGATACCAGCCATATATTGCTTTATTGGATCATGTTATATATATATTTTTTCATTGAGTATATACTGAATCAGTTGTGATTACATAAAAACAATATTGTATCTTTGTATAAAATATATTATATGTTGGCCAAATTTATATTTTTTTTCCATGTTATATTTTATATTACATTAATATAAATCCATTTTGGGAATATTAGTTTAATGAACTTAAGAGCATCTCCATCCAATGTCATATAAAGAAATAAAAAATAACAAAGTATTACTCCATTTATGGAATAACTTTTTATTTTTTGTTTCTTATTCAATTTTTCTCTTCATTTTGGAATAAAATATGGAGCGAGGATGGAGATGTTCTAATATACATTAACTAATAATCTCAGAACCCTATAACATAAAAAAAATAATGCTTTTATTCAACAATAGGAATAATATTTTGAGTGTTTGAGTGGTCTTTGGAATCCTTTTGTTATCAAATAAACATGAGATCCCAGAACGAAAGTTCTGTTACTAAATGGTTATTTGTTGTGGTTAATATTATCTGTTTTGTTTCGGTTAAACACTTACTGCAACAAAAAGAAGCAGCTTTAGAACACGAACAATGACGCTTACGTTTTATATCGGATACATCATGAGTTTTATTGTTTCTTATTCACTTACATAGACAACCACGACTAATACGTAATTCAACACATTTTGAACTTTGAACCAATCAATACTTCAACCATCCAGATAAAATAACTGATAAAGTACTGAACTTTGAAAAGAAAATCAAAGCTTTTACCAGACCCATGAACAAAAACAACCCACATAGCCTAACAAACAATCTGAATTTCAGAAAACAGATGAGAAATGAAAGGCTGAAAGAAAGAAAAGAAAGAACGATATACAAATAAACTAAAATTGTTTGGTACCCTTGATGGCTCTTTGCTTGTCCTCTGCCGGAAAGCAATGTATAAATAAGCAGCCAAAAGAGCATCTTATTGGAGGATAAGGACTAATGTAGCTGATATACATGAGGAAGTTAGATATATATGTGAAAGCTATAGATAATGATGTAGTTACGAGATATATTCGAGAGTCTAAAGTCGGTTAATGTTGTACTATATAAACAGATGTAAAACATATGAATAAACACAATTTTCCAGCAATATTTACATGGTATCAGAGCAACGATCGGCTTAAAACCAGTTGCTTAAATCACGTGTTGAAGAAAGGGTGAGATACGAAACAACTGATCTTGAATCAGAATGAGAAGATGGCAAACTCACCCTATGCGTTATTTTCATCAGACAATCCAGGTGCTTTAATCACCTCAGTCAAACTGAAGGGGGATAATTACAATGAATGGGCTCTGGAGATGGTAAACGCGCTTAGAGCTAAGAAGAAATTTGGTTTTGTTGATGGAACACTATCGAAACCTGTTGAAGACAGCCCGGATCTGAAGTCTTGGTTAAGTGTGAATTCAATGATAGTAGGATGGATCAGATCTTCAATAGAACCGAAGGTCAGATCGACAGTAACCTTCATCACCGAAGCTTCTAAATTGTGGGAGAACTTGAAGAAGAGATTTGAGGTGGGAAACAAGGTGCGTATTCATCAATTAATGGAGCAACTTGCTTCGTGTAGACAGAACATACAAGCTGTTATTGATTAGTACGGTCGACTTGCGATGATGTGGGAGGAGTTGCAGACCTATAGCCCACCGCCGGCTTGTAGTTGCTCAGCTGCTGCCGTGTATGAGAAGGAACATGAAGATGAGAGAGTTCACCAGTTCATTATGGGACTGGACGAGGCAAGAATATTTGGCAATATAGTAACATCAATTATCGAGGCTGATGAACTGCCAGACTTGGGAAAGGCATACGCAAAAGTAATCAGAGAAGAAGCTCGTCTGAATTCAGCTAAGGCTCGTGAAATACCTACACAGGATGCTATTGGCTTCGTATCTCGACGAGAACCTCAGGGAGAGACAAAAGACTCACGAGAGGACGTTGGCAGCAAAACAGAGAACAATTACTCTTGTGGAAACATAAAAAGGGACCGCTTGTGCTCGAATTGTGGGAAGACTGGGCATGAGAAGAATAATTGCTGGCAAATTATAGGTTATCCTGAGTGGATGAATGAGAGAAGAGGAAGAGGAGCAGGAAGGGGTCGTGGTAGTTCTGGAGCTGGTAGAGGAGGTGGTCGTGGCGCAGCAAACACTGCACATGCGACAAGCTCGTATGGTTCTGGAAGCTCTGACCTCACTCATGAGCAGTGGAAGACGATCACACAAATTATCAATGATGGAAAGTCGAGTGGTCAGTCAGAGAAATTGTCGGGTAAGAGTCTTGGCGATGTGATAATAGATTCAGGGCTTCTCATCACATGACTTGTGATGTAAGTCATCTAGTGAATGTAAAAGAAACCACGCCGTGTGTTGTGGGATTTGCTGATGGAGGAACTTCAACATCTTATCAGATGGGTGATATGATACTTACGGACAACATTTCACTCAAAGACGTGTTACTTGTGCCTAAATTAGACTGCACTCTGATTTCAGTTTTGATGCTGTTGAAACACACAAATTGCTTTGCATTGTTTACTGATGCTATTGTTGTTTTGCAGGACCGTTCTTCGAAGACTCTGATTGGAGCCGGTGAGGAACGTAATGGGGTGTATTATTTTAAGGATGTGAGAGTTGGAAGTGCAAACAGAGCTGGTGACAGAAATGATCAATCCTTGTGGAATAGAAGACTTAGACATCCATCTTTTTCGTTTTTTTCTTCTTTATCTGAGCTTTCTGGTGTTAAAAATAAGGCTTTCTCTAGTCCGTGTGACGTGTGTTTTAGAGCAAAGCAGACAAGAGATGTTTTCAGTGATAATATCAATAAAACAAAGAGGTGTTTTGAACTTATACATGTAGATCTTTGGAGGCCATATTGTGTGCCTGCATCAAGTGGTGCAACGTACTTTCTTACAATCGTTGATGATTTTACTAGAGCTGTGTGGATATACTTGTTACTTGCCAAATCTGAGGTCAACAAAGTGCTACAACGGTTCTGTGCATATGCAGAGACATAGTTCCAGCAAACAGTTCGTGTGGTAAGAAGTGATAATGGCTCTGAGTTTATGTGTCTTGGCGGGTTCTATCAGGACAAAGGTATTATACATAAGACCAGCTGTGTGGACACACCACAACAAAACGGTCCCGTAGAGAGGAAACATAGGCACCTTTTAAATGTAGCTAGAGCACTGTTTTTTCAGTCAAAGATGCCAGTGAGATTTTGGGGATTTCGACGGCAACTCATGTCATTAACATGACGCCTACTAAGTTGCTACATGGAAGCTCTCCGTATGAGAGACTATTTGGAACCAGACCACCGTATGATACTCTACGAGTCTTCGGTTCTTTGTGTTATGTTCACCGGAGAGATCGAGATAAAGATAAGATGGGTGAGAGGAGCAGAAGATGTATGTTTGTGGGTTACCCTATTGGAAAGAAGGGATAGAAAGTATATGATCTAGAAAATAACAAGTTTATGGTATCAAGAGATGTAAGCTTTTCAGAGGAAGTGTTTCCTTTTAGTCAAAGCGGCAATGGTGATACACAAAGGAGGACATTAACAGGAGGACCAGACGATGATTGGATAATAAATACCTATGTGGATGACAAGGGGGGTGAGGTTGTAAGTGGAGAAGAGTCATTGGTTACTCCAGTGGAGGTAGAGCCAACTACAGTTGAACAGTCGAGCTCTGAGACGGTTGTTTCAGATGATAAAGAAACAACTAGTGGTGAGAATACTGCAGTAGAAACCAAACAAGATGACACAGTTGACGAGGTAGTTGCAGAACCTGAGATGGGTAAAGGATGCAGAGAAAAAGTGCCATCAGTAAAGCTACGGATTATGTGAGCTATAATGCTCAATACTTGAAGAAAACACCGCCCCATTACGATCACGAACTCACGGCTCCAGCTCTCAAATCAGAGTCATCGACAACGGTATGAGGTAACACACCTTATCCTATTGAGAATTATGTTTCTGATGACCATTTTTCTCCCGATCACAGAGCATTTTTAGCTGCAATTACAAAAGATCGAGAGCCAAGGAGTTACAAGGAGGCAGTACAAATGAAAATTTAGCGGGATTCAATGCAAAAGGAGATAACAGTGTTTGAAGAAAATGGGGCATTCAGTGTAGTAGACTTGCCTCCGGGGAAGAAAACCATTGGGAACATGTGGTTGTATAAATATAAGTACAATGCAGACGGTACGATGGAGAGACCGAAATCTCGACTAGTGGCATTGGGGAATAGACAAGTGAAGAACATAGATTTTAAGGAGACATTTGCTCCAGTAGCAAAGATGACTACTGTGCGTAGTTTGTTGAGAGTTGTTGCGGGTCAAGGATGGATTGTTCACCAGATGGATGTACACAATGTTTTGCTCCATGGTGATCTCAAAGAGGAAGTATACATGAAGCTACCTCAAGGATTTAAGTGTTCTAATCCCAATAAGGTGTGTAGATTACACAAAGCAGTCTATGGGTTGAAGCAAGCGCCAAGATGTTGGTTCTCTAAGCTCACGGATGCACTCAAGGGATATGGTTTCAATCACTCTTACGCAGATTATTCCTTGTTCACTTACTCACGAAAAGGAATGGAGCTTCGAGTGTTGATATACGTGGATGATTTACTTGTGTGTGGCAATAATATGAAGTTTGTGGAGAAATTTAATGAATACTTGAGTAAGTGTTTCCACATGAAAGATCTCGGTCGGGAAGCTCAAGTATTTTCTTGGTATTGAAGTGGGGAGAGGAGACGAAGGGTTAATGCTGTCACAAAGAAAGTATGCGTTAGATTTGATAAGTGATGTCGGACTTCTTGAATGCAAACCAGTGGCCACGCCTATGGAACAACATCACATGTTGGGTTAAATTAAGAGTCCATTCATGAGGGAGCAATATAGAAGATTAGTGGGTCGACTTATCTATTTGTCGATTACAAGACCGGATATTTCATATTCAGTACATATATTGTCACAGTTTATGAAAGCTCCTATAGAAATGCTGTGGGGAGCAGCGTTACGGGTTGTTAGGTATCTTAAAGTTACCGTTGGACAGGGGATTATGTTGAGTTCGATGCAGGATCTAAGTCTATCAGTCTATTGTGATGCAGACTGGTCGGCATGTCCTACTACCAGGAGATCGTTGAGTGCATATGTCACATTGGTGGGAGATTCCCCTGTATCCTGGAAGAAAAATAAGCAAGGCGTGGTGTCCCACTCATCAGCTGAGTCTGAATATAGGGCTATGGCGCAGGCAAATAGAGAAGTTAAATGGCTGAGAAGGTTGTTGAGTGACTTGGGAGCTAAGCAACTGAGGCCATCGAAGATGTATTGTGATAGTAAGTCTGCTATACACATTGCAGCCAATCCTGTGTTCCATGAAAGGACCAAACATATTGAATCGGACTGTCATCAGGTGCGTGATGCAATACAAGATAAGATTTTGGAGACAGTTCATGTGAGAACGACAGAGCAGATTGCGGATGTGTTGACTAAGGCACTTGGAAGAGCTCAGTTTGAGGCTTTGTTATTCAAGTTGAAAGTAAGAAATTTTCATATTCCCAACTTGAAGGGGAGTATTGGAGGATAAGGACTAATGTAGCTGATATACATGTGGAAGGTAGATATATATGTGAAAGCTATAGATAATGATGTAGTTACGAGATATACTCGAGAGTCTAAAGTCGGTTAATGTTTTACTATATAAACAAATGTAAAACATATGAATAAACACAAGTTTTCCAGCAATATTTACACATCTTGATTTCTTCTTCTGATTGCTTTTGATCCTCTCCCATTTGTATATCTTTTTGGCTCATTCATTGCCATAAGAAGCATTGCATGAATCAAAAAAAGAAAAAAATGTATCACCATTGGAAAGAAAGAGATGAAACAGAGAGAGACTAATACATGAGACAAAACGTTAAAACCTTTCTCATAACGAAGAGATGAATTGATTCTGTCCCAAGTTCAGATGGTGACTTGACCCTGTGAATTTTTTTATCAGGGCCATAAAGAAGCAATCTCCATCTTCATCGTCCCCACGAGTATCCATCTCTGTTCGATAACCAAAGAAAGGAATTGGTAAGAAAAATAAAAAGAATCAACTTTGGTTAAACACAGATGTGTTAAACTTTAGAAGGACTCGCCGTCACGGAGTAGGTTTCCCATGCACAGAAGTCACAGATATTGGATATTTGGTTTGTTAATTTTCTTCCCAATCGAGACGATGTTTCTCAGAGTATGAAATTTTGGCTATGAAACTGAGAGTACAGAGAACCAACTTCCAGATTCAAAATCATAATTTGAATTTAGGTATAAGAAATAGTAAGCTGAATCGATCTCCATATGGTTGCTCTTCATGTTCACTGGTCAGGATTTTCATGTTAAGGTTAGAAAGACGAGGACATGTTTGTGAAGAATCTTGTTTATCCAATATGTTTGATTTAATTATTAGGTTAAAGTCTGTTAAAATGACTAAAACGATGTGTTTTACGGCAGTGGCATAGATTGGTAATTATTGAGGAAAAAAAAGTTATTTCTTTTTTGTACTTCGGTTTTAATAGATTATATTAAAATTTCAACCATTTACTTTACTTGTAAGGATCAATTAGCTGCATACCAAAAATTTAGAAAATAATGTTTTTGAAAAGCAAACCTGACCGACTGGTCGGATCATGACTCGTTCTTCTAACAAAATTTGGGTTGTGCTAAAAACTGGTTAGAGTTAAACCAACACATCTGTGTAAAACCAAATAAACTTCTAAAATGGATTTGATCAGTTTGACCAGTTTTCTTATTAACCCAGTTATAATGCCAAGTCAATGTCACATCCGATTTTTCAAAACATATTAAAAAGAGAATATAGAAAATATTGAGTTTTTCGTAAAAGAGAGAGATTGGACAATAACATCAAAAATAATGTGTGTGTTGGATAGTCCACTTTACATATAGAGATAGGATGCACATCCCAACCTGCAGTGCATTATTCGTTGACATCATCATCTTTAGACAGTAATCGAAATAGATGCACTTTGCATCAAAATTCTAAATCTCTATCTAGTAGTAAAAGAGGTACAAATTAAAAAAAAAAATTGAAGACAGCTTAATTTACCTGACTTTCTCAGATTGTTAATAGGGCTGGGCAAAAAAAATATAATTGAATTTGATACGAAAAATAGTATCAAATCCGACTAAAAAAAATTAAATATCTGAATAGATTCAAAATTTTGGTATTTAAGGAACCAAACCTGAACTTGTTCTGAATTAAAATATTTCAGATATCTGAATATATCTAAATCAGATTATATACTTAAATATGTGCCATTTTTTATTTAATATCTAAAAATATATAACATATAGTAAAGTTGTCTAAAATATTGAAAATATAGATAAATAATTAAAACTATATATCTAAGATAGCTAAACAATACTCAAAACACAAAAAAAATATCTAATAATTCTTTATCCAAATTCAAACCAAACCAATTTTCATGTCAAGTTTAAGTATTTTGGCTTACATTTTTCATATTAATATGTTTTATATTATTTTACTTTTTAGATTATGAGAAATTTATATTATAAGATTATTTTTTAAAATAATATAAATGGGGTTATCCGAATTTGAACCATTAAAGATCTAAACCGAACCCGAACAAAAATTTCTAAATACCTGAATATATATGGCTAAAATTTTTAACTACAAAAACTCAAAACCCATATACACTAGAACCAAGCCCGAATGGATATCTGAACACTCATCCCTAATCATTAAGATATCCTTCAAGATAGATGTTCCAGCTACAAAAACCGCAGTTACCAATACCATCTCTAGTCTGTTCTTTTATTTTTATCTCAATAATAAAATAATGTTATAACAGAGATGTATTTATCTTCGGCTGGGTTACAAAACAAAAAATAATTCAACATCTAACCAAAAAATACTTTCACTATTTCTGTAGTATATATTATATTACTCCTACTATCTGGTTAATGAAAGATCAAAATAATTTCTTCTTCTTCGATTTAACACCGCTCTTCTTCCGTCTCAACCACTTTGCCATCCATCACCGTTATGATATGATCATCTTCGCTTTCTGAAATCTACAGACCACGACGACTTTACGATCATCTCCGCTTCTGAAATCTTCAAAAGATATTTTATAAGAAGAGACTTTAAAAATATTCTACAACAAGTACTTTTTATTTATAAAACTGAAAATTAATTCTATTAACTTTTAAATTTTACATGATTTTTGTAAAATTAAGAACTGTATAATTGTCTTTTTATTATAATGTAAAATAAAAAATATGATTCTATTTTTATTTAAAAACTGCATTTCTCTATAAAGGATTTCTTTTAGTTATAATTATAAAATTTTAAAGTTAAAGGATCATCATGAAAATAAAAAGGTATGACTCTATAATAGAGTAATATTATCTCTACTTTTATATTTACAAGAAAAATAGCAAAATTTATTTAGGAAGAAAAATAACAAATTTTTATTTTATAATGGAAACATATTTTTTTCTGTTAAAGCATTGAAAAGTAAAATAGCAATTATTTGGAGGACAATCTTCATGGACTAAGAAATTTAGTATAGCATTCAAAAGTAAAAATAGCAATAATTTGAAGTACTTCTCTAGGAAGAACCACAGGTCACTGCTTCTACTCGGCCTGGTCAGGCTCATTACGAGCACATTTAGAATCACGTTTGTGCTCTCCATCTTTTGGTTGAGCCACAAAATGAATGCAGATGGAGACACTTACAATTAACAAAATTTCCAACACAGGATAAATTTGTACTCCTCTGAGGAAACTAGGCTTTGAATACTACTTGGTTATACAATATCCAACACGGGATAAGCTTGTATTTATTTTAGTTGCTGTTTCAGGTTCATGTACAAAAATTAAGAAAATATTTAATTCTGTATATTTTCAAAATAAAAACATCTCTATCTATATATTTTTTCAATTATCGTTATCTATACATCTAATCATATTTCAACCAATAAAAAAAAACTGAAAATTTTTTGATAAAATTGTATTGAAATCATAAGATAATGTATTTTTAAAAAATTATGTTATAAAGACAATTAAGCTGAAAGGGAAGGACTATTAACTTATAACTAGATTTGATCCGCGCTTTGAAAGCGCGATATTTTTTCAGTTTGAAAATCTAGTTTAAGTTTTATAAATGACCTAGTATTGTAAATAATATAAGTTCATATTTTATATTGGTTTAAATCTATGGGTCAACTATTATTTATCATTTTAGTTGTATAATAAATTATTTTAATTATATTTGAACTTCCAAATTATTGCAGTTCATTTTCAATTAGTTAATTAAATGGGTTGATCTGTGATTTTTTACCATTTTTCAATTGATGGTAATAACAGTTTCTGTTCTGAGAAAATTTTATGTATACATATGGGCATGTTACCATCTAGCTAGAATTATCATCATTTGGTTTAATTCCAATATTATTTGTTACTATTTTTCGATGATTATAACAACATTTTTTTAAAAAAATAAATTGAAAATAAGTTTATTTTCTTTCTTTCTTGAACATTTTTTTTATAAAAATATAGTGTTACTATATAAGAAAATTAATCTGAAATTTAAGATTTATAAAATTAGACTTATCTCCTTTTGAACTCATTAAAGCAAAATCATCAATGATGGATTACTCATAATTAACATGGATCTTTTGATTAAATCATATAAATTTGTAGTTGATGATTATGCTTTATATAATTTGTATACTCACTGAAATAGAATCACATTTAAAAATGATAATTAATGATTTAAATGATGTTATTAGTTAATTGTAGGAAAGGAACGTGAATGATTAGACTATGGCTCCATAAATATTTTATAATTTAATTATATAATTAATAAGTTATATTAATATAAATATAATCACATCTAAATATCTTGTCCTCATCTGGTTATTGAGTACTTCGTAGATATGTATTAAGTAAGGGTGTAAAAATGAGCTAGCTCGCTCAACTCAACTCAGTTCACGGTGAGTCCGGCTCATTCATGAGCTAGCTCGGCTTAGATCATTTATTATAGTTCTTTTATTTTTATTATAATTATATTAGATCATGAGTTAGCTCATTTAACTCATGATCTTGATGATCCGAGTATGAGTTTACATATTGAAACTCATATAATAAATGATCTGAGCTGAGCTAGCTCATGAAAGAGTCGAGCTCACCGTGAGCTGAGCTGAGTTGAGCGAGCTAGCTCATTTTGACACCGCTAAACAGTTATAGTATATTTTTCGTTAAATTTGTTCGGAAACAAGGACCAAGTAAATTCCTTTTAGTAATTTCATCACCATAAGCCTTTAACTAATTTTTGTAATGGTCGTGGCCCATTTTAATCGGACCCTGATGTGGTTTATCCTCCAAATTGACAAAAGATTAAAGAATTGTAAACAAAATATCATAGCCATAAATCCGGCTGTTACCATACTATAGGCGAACAATTATAACCATATATTTCACCTAATGATTTAATGCTTAGTTTTTTTCCAAGTTGTTTCCTTCTCCAAGTTACATATCTTTCTGATCCGTACCTTCATAGTTTGTTACAACAATTTGCGTCAATAATATTTACAAAAGATATGATTTAGTTTAACCATAGAATATACACAAAATCTAACCACGCCTCCTCTTAACCTAAATTTTAGACTCATTTATATATACAAATTCTAAGACTTCCTAACATCCACACATATCTCAGAAAACAATCATGTCGGCCGCAAGAAAAATGGTTCTGATCAATGATCTCAAGCCTTTTAAAGACGAATGTCGGATTTTTGTGAAACTTCTTCATTCATGGAAATCAAAGACTAATTACGGAGGCGAAGCTTTTGAGTGCATCTTTGTAGACGAAACAGTAAGATCATAATTATAAAATACTGCATTTATGCAGGGTGAAAATATCCATGCTACTTGCAAAAGAAGTCTGATGTTTCGTGTTCAACGCGATACACAAAAAGGAGAATGGAGAAAGGTTGGAAACTTTAAGATATCAGCTGCTAGAGGTCAATATCAAAATTCCAGTACAAAATGACTATCATTGGCGATGATACGGTGATAAGACCTACTGATTATCGTAATGATAATCACTTCCTCTCGCTTGCAAGTTACAAGGACATAAGTAACCGAGAGTGCAAACCGTTTTTTTCTAATTGGTATGTACCCAAAACTATTCTCACTTCACTGTCTATTTATTGATTTTGTAACACTTTATGGTTATTTGAATTTATTCCTTTAGTTAAATAGATGTTATGGGCCAAGTTGTAGATCTTAGAGGAGGAGCTGTGTGTCAATTACAAAGTGGAGAGAACAGGAAGAGAGTTCAGTTTCGTTTGTGTGATACATGGCATGGATTTTAGTTTCTTTCCTCTATAAGTTTTCTCACAAGGTTTTAAATTTGTGTGTTTTACTTATTATTCAAAATATAGATATATGTATTTAATTATATGATAGTACGCAACATTACTATTAATTATATGATCACACACATATGATATATAATAATGTCATCAAAAACATAAAAACAAATATATATTATAGTGACATGTAACACATATAATAATGACAATCAAAAAATTATGTATTTAAAAACATCAGTTAATATTTTTAAAAACAAAATTCAAAACCCCCGCTTTTAAACGCGGATCAAGATCTAGTGTTCATTTAAGATCGCTATTATTACTTATGATCTAATTAAAGCTTGATCATTAAACTCATTTATTAAATGAACCTAAAATATAGAGATCATGCTCATGAAAAAACAAGCTCATGAGCTGTAGCTCATTTTAACACCCCTAAGCAACAATTGCACCAAAAAGAATTATCAAGCAACAAATATTTAACTATTAGGGTGTTTAACTTTTTTTCTTTTTGAATATTCCTTAAATATAAGAGAGAATATAGTATATATGGTAAATATTTAAGTTTCCAAATGGTATAAAATGTGTGTTTAGTTTTTGGTCAAAATTAATTTTTAAAAAAATCTAGAAAAGGAAATGGCATAGCTTTGTAATTAACTGGAAAAAATAGGGGCAGAATTCTATGAGAGATCTTACTTTAATAGTATAGACTAGATTTTTATCTGCGCTTTCAAAGCTTGAGATTGTCTCTTTTTAAAATATTAATTTTTATAACATATATATAGATATTTAAAAATTAGCATATGATGTTTTATGTATATGTGTAATAGTTGTTTTATATGTTTAGGATGATAATTAT
>OVBX01002812.1:0-18740 GCA_900406325.1 Erucastrum elatum | reverse complement strand
ATATATGTTGTGTAATTTAATATTTTTAACTTAATAATAATGCACCATTCTTAAATACACAGAATAACTCACGAGTGAATAACTTATAATTATAATATATTTGTTAAATTATATATCTTATTTTTAAAAAAAAAAATTGGGAAGATATTTAACATATATGAAAACAGAAAGTAACAATACAAAATATATATTATATAGATATATTTTGTTCTTTATTTATTAAAAACCCCTTAAATTGAAAATATAAATAATTCTAATAATTTTCTTTAACAAATTAATAACAATCATATAAAATCTAAGAATAAATATTAATTGTATTTTGGGCCATAATGAACTATGATTCAAGTTAAATCTATTATTTTTTTCATTAGTGTAATGTTATATATGTTTTCAAATAACATTATATTTTTTTTACTACTATCTTTGTTTACAAACAATTCTAAAATGTATTTCATAAATGAAATTTGAAATGGGGTACTTGATAATAATGGGTTTTACCAACTGGTCCCCATCCATGCAAGAAAAAGGCAGACCTAGGTTTCTATATTTGGTAACATCGATTAATATGTGTCAACAATGTTGTCATCAACACACCTCTACGATCTTTCTGCGAAACTTCACATTTTCCTTTAATTTTCTAAGCAAAGCTCTGGTCAGATTGCAATGGGTCATTGGTCCTTTTTTAGTCAAATGGGTCCTTAGTCGTTCAGAGATACGGATGTAGCTATAAATTCACAATAAACCAAAATTTAGTTAAGTGAGAAAAAAAGAAGAATATGCTGCCTTTTAATCAAGGCGTTTGAACAAAACAACTATAAATTAATTCTCTTTTTTTTTCTCTCATCCCAGCGAATGCTTCAGCTGAGTATAGTAGCAAGAACATAGACAGGTAAATAAAGAGGAGGAAGAATATACGTTAAGTGCTGCTGAAAATGATAAACAAAGAAGTGCAATCTCACTTTCTGTCTTTCTGCTAGTAACTTGTGATCCAAGGGAAAAAAAACCAACTGTATCACAATCAAATGTAAAAATATATACAACACAAGATGCGACCTTATGTACTAATCGTTGCTTCTGTACCTGCAACAAGACCATATCCGTTAGTTCTACAGATTTTCATAATTTATAAGAATTAACAAAACTTCACTCATTGGATTGGAAAGTCTTACCCATCACGTGACTTGGTCATCACTTTGATGAGACACTCCTGTTAAAGATATGATCCAGAGGAGAGATGGGAGTCCGATCACGTGACTGTGAATGGTGTTTGCCCATCACCCGAATCGTCCTGCGTTTTTTAGGAACGGCCTGAGTTGGTTGATGCTGCTTCATCGTTTGAGATGACAAAGTGTCTTTAGCTGCATAAAGAAAAAAAAAACAGAACCTGGTAAAAGACTCACTCCTTCAAGCAGTTAGATTAACCCGATACAGATATAAAGAGAAGAAAAACTGGATTCATATGGAGGTGCAGATGCGAGAGGTTTAGGTTTCATCACCTAGTGGACTTGAATGCCTCACTGTGTTGTTGACATTTGCAGAGATTCCACAACTAGAGTCTCTTGTTGACGCCTCACGGGTATCTACCACTTCTTCCATATCATTGTTAGCTCTTAGTTTAGCAGTCTCATGGTCATCTACTCTGGTGTTCTTTGGATTAGCAGAAACAGTGGTTTCTGAATCCATGAGATGATCAGCAACGTGAGATATGAACATTACACGAGGTGGTAACCGGCACGCTTCACACATCCAAATGGGATGGACAGATGATGAAAACAACCTTGTGCAATAACTGCAAAAAAACGGAAAAGCCAATGAAACCAATAAGAAGAAGAAGACCAAAGATTTTGAAGACAGGATTTGGCTTTGTTGGTTCAGAAGAGCATCATTTACTTACGTATGCTCACGAGTATGTCTGCACTTGAAACATATCATCATCAAACCCGCAATGCCCACACTTCCACATATCTCACAATCCTATGCATAACGCAACAATATCAGTTGAGAGGAGAGTAGCAGTGTCAAATGTTAAAAAAAGAATTACATCGAACATCACTGTTAAAAAAAAAGAATCTGAATCACAGCATTACCACTTACAAGTTAGTTTTCTTTTTTTTTTAATTGAAATGATTTTTCAGTTTTACCAAGAACCAATGTAAGAATATAATACAGAGAAAGAAAAAAACAATCAAATATTCCCAGATTTCAAGAAGAGGGTGAAAATCAAGAAAAAACAAAAAGGCAGTCCACCAATCATAAATCTTGCAACACACTCCAATCACCTAACCAAAGAATCAACAAACCAAATAGATAAAAGAATTGCAAGTAAAAGACAAGACTTTTTTAAAAAGCTTTACGGATTCTTGATTTCCTTTCTTTGAAGAAAGAAACGAATCCGCGTTTCCGTTTTTCCTTTTCATCGTTATTTGCTCTCGGAAGGGTCTTCGATGGATGGATACGGCCTGGAATGTGGTTCCGATGTGAGAAAAGATGCAGTTTCTCTAAAGAACCCTAAAACTCAAATCTTGATTTCACCATATAAACCGAAAGGACCAATGTTGAAAACAAATGTTAAAAAAAAATGATTTTCCTAAATCTTAATTCGTTGGATCCTGATATAAACTTATTTAATTATTTGATAAAAGAAAATTGTTTAATTATTAATTTACCTTATTTAATTATTTGATAAAAGAAAATTGTTTAATTATTAATTTATCTAAAATAGTTTCACGCTTTCAGAATTTATCTAAATGAAATGAGTTATTTTTCTCACAAATCATTTGTATATCAGATATACAAATTAAAATGTTTTTGGCATGTTATTTGCATATTGGACTAAAATACACATCTCCCTTAATAACATTTGAGAGATATGCCATTAATTAAGACACTAGTTTAAATTCTGCCAAACTCGTGAAGTTGTTATATACATAAACAGCCCAAAAGCATATACCATATCAGTTTTCGTAACAGAAAACGTTAGTCATAGCTTCAGAGGGAAGCATCAAAGAATTCTTGTCTTACTTAAACTGACTTGCTACCCAAGAAAAACCCTTTTTAAAAAGGAAAATCTAACCTAACCCCATCCATGGCTCTGCAAGATTGATCAAATTTGTTGATAAGAACATGAGGAGTTGAGGACTGAGACATAAGGTTGCTGTCGATCTAGACATGGCCGCTAGGAAGAGTGACGCACACTTTCATTCTGGTTTGGCTAATATGTTGTAGAGAGAAGCCCTAAAGTATTGCTAAATGGTTCTCTGTTTGCCTTAATAGTTATCGCCTGTTATGAACTACTGTTGTTAATGGCGTCTTACCTTATTAAGAGACATAAACAAAAGAACAGTTCGCAGTACTCACAAAATCTACATTAAATTATCATATGAGGTGAAGGTGACAACAAGGCCGCCTGACTTTATTACTTCTTACAAACAACAAACAAGAACATACATCCAGAGAGTTGCAAATAAAGCTATTACCAAGTTTCTTGAGACAACTTACAAACACGACCCGCATCCATCAAACTCTCTCCCTGTATTGACGCTGATTTCACCAGAGCAAAATGAAAAAAAAACAAGCAAACACACTACGTCAGAGTTAAGAACAAGCACTTGAAGATGTATATGGCGCTTTCAAGCCAAAATGAAATCAATCTTCTACACTACGGTCTTTGACTTAGAAAAACAAAGAGGAGAAGGTAGTAAGCATACTTTAGCGGCATTGTCAACCACATCTCCATCATCAAAACGCTGAGCAGCTTGGCTAGAAGTTCCAGGAAGGAGTGCTAGTGACTTTTTCGTCACTAGAAAAATCCCCCAAAGGAAGTTCTTTGTTTTCTTCTGCATCTCGATGATAACTGCAAACACAAAACATTCATTATTCATTCTTTAAACCAATGGGAATAACACAAAAGGAAAAGTAAGACGAAGGAAGAATGCATTAGGCTTACTCTGAGAGGACTTGTCCAGCAATTTCGAAGAGAATATCAGGAACGGTGTGTCATTGACGTTGATTCTGATCATGGCATTGCGTCTCTTCATTGTCTCAAAGAGATAAGCATGTTCCTCCTTAAACCTGAAAAAAAAAAAAGATTTCGTGATCACAATGACTTTCAACTTGTCTTCTCTAGAAAAGGACACTTAAGATTACCTTATTGTGTTCTTGTCATCTGGGAAAATGTACATCTCGACATCTGAAAGCGCTGGATTTCTATTCGCAAACAAATCATTCAAAAGATTGCCTATAGGGACCAATTCGACCTTGAGTACGGCAGGAATCGCCTTTGCAATGTTGTAAGCCTTCTTGCGGATCACAGAAGCCGGCTGAGCCCAAAACAGGCAGTTAAACTCTGATGGTGTAGCATAATCTACAATGCGTCCCCTGGTTTAATGGCATAGAGTTATAGTCATTTTCTTAAAAAAAAATATGCACATCTTCAGCTATGTAACAAACCCTAATGTTAGAAGATTGATATGATGGAAGGTTCTAACAAAACAAACATAACTAGGCAAAAAAAGATATAGGTTTGAAGTGATATGTAACTCACTTCCAAATAGGGGGCAAAGCTGGTCGATATGGAAGTAACTGCAACAGCTTTTCTGATAAGATTGATCGGCATATCTCTTTTGAACCAAGATCTTTACCTCCACCACCAACTTTCTGTTTTGACCCTTGAAAAACCCCAAAAAAAAACAAAAGCAAAAGTAGATGTTAATTCAATCACCCAGTGAGAAAAGCTTAGGAACTTAAGGCCTCAAGAAAGGAAATGGAGGAAAAGAGAAGAGCACCTTCTACTACTGCTTGTGCTTTAGGAGACTGTTGCACGACTCCTGGACGAAACTGCAATACACGCGGCCTAGGAGGCTCAGCTTTCTTAGGTGGGAGAAGCATTTGATTGGTTTTGCGAGCCACAGCTGTGGAATTCAGACTCCTGGATCTTGGGAAGCGAGCAAGCTTTGTTAAACCCGTTGGAGAACGAGCTGGAACAGGTTTCGGCACTTTGAAAGTTGAGTTATTTCCCGCAGTCGAAAGTTTTCTGACTTCCTCCGGCGAGATTAACCTCATTTTCGATGATTCAGGAATCTTTTTCCATCTGGGGACTGGGTTTGAAGATTCAACCCTCGCTTTACTCTTTTGAATCCTAGGTGCTGCTTTGGTGAAGGCTGTAGTAGCTATTCTGCTTTGAACAGTCCTCTTACAGTCAGCACATACAAAATCTACTGAGGCCTCGAATGAAACTTTATCCATGCAGTACCTAGAAAGGAAACATACAAAGATAAACTTAGGGTCAGAATATAAAAACAGCCGTTATGAAGCTAAATGTAGAATGTAGTATAAGTGAGATAGGAATGTAATCCGAAAGCAACAACACTCAGGGAACATTAGGAATATGAAAAAACTTCTCACCGGTGTTCAGAGGATATACGACACTTAGAGCAAGTTACAAGCAGTCCTATCCATCCTTGGTTTCCACACGTTTCACAAATTGGCCTCTGTAATGATTGAGACAAAAAGAGAACCATCAGCAAAACAAATACCAATCTGGGAAGCAAACAAAGATGCATAGGTAAAGCAATAGAACTCATGAGACAACGATCAGGAATCATATAAAGGACATAGCCAATTAGCCATAGTTGTATGCAGAAACTTTTTTTACAAATCTATTCTTTAACTACCAGTTTAGGACTAACTAATGATTCCTTAAACAAGAACATTACCCTCATGTTTATGCATCACTGGCTCAATGTGATGTATAGACATGCACAGTAAGACTAAGAAATCAAGTACTGCATTACAAACAAGAGACTCGGAAAGTAAAATCATTTAGCAAATATGATTCCCAACTCAGCAAAGTAGACTGGATCGAGTCAGAACTCATGTCAAAAAGAACATCTTAACAGTTAAACAGGAGAGGAAAGCTCACTCTCCTAACCAAAATTTAATCTTTTAGAGGATCAAGAGGAAAAGCCCATTAATCAAGGTGAGACCTTTACGTGCTTACTACAAATAGCTAAAAATAAAAAAACCCTAGATTGAAAAACCTTACACCTATTTTCAGTACAAGTGCCAAAACGCGTGATACCAAAAATGCAGGTAGAAACCGTAATCAGCTCGTCAACAAGACGTTACATACTTAAAAATCAACAGACTAAGAGCTCAAAGAACCTAGCTTGCGAACTACGGAAGCAAAGGAGCTGTATAACGGTGGAAATAAACACACAGACAACGAAAGCAGAGCAGACTATGTCAGGAAGAAGAAAAAAAACAGAGACATTGATCGACTCTGCATACCATATTGCGGCTACGTTTCGTGCAGATCAAAGCCCTAACAAGAGAAACCCAGACGGAAAGTTTGGAACTTTAGAGGGAAGAAAAGGGTTTTAGAGAGAGAAAGAGTGTTGGAAGGAGGAAGGTGGGGGACTTGAGGGACCAGTCAGGGAGAGAAGGTGGAATTAAAAAAAATCACACGGAAGAAGAAATATATTAGAAATGGACTATTTGCGAAAACTCCCCATATCTTTCACTTAAATAGAAAATAACCCTTAAATTTTCGCAACTTACATAAAACCCATATTTAATCATGAGATATTTGAACGATTGGTGGTAATATTTGACCATATCTTTTGTCTTTCTGCAATCCTATCAGCTATCGACGCGACACTCTTTACTGTATCTGTACTTTTTCTTCACTAATTTGACTAGCTGCATATATTGCATTTTTTTGGATTTTATTCCAAAAATGTTTTATCATCTTCTTTTTTTATCATCTTTCTATGTTATCATCTTTTTTTTTATCATCTTTCTTTGTTAGCTTATACAAAAATGGAACGGAATGCAAAGGAAACTTCCTAATCTAAACACGTATTATCTATCTATTCTATTGAATTGAAAGTACATATAAATCGTACTCTATCCACCGAATTAATAATTATTAATAACTAATCACAAATCATTGATTTGGTTAGATTATTTTCTAACCAACGATAAACAAAGAAATAAAATTTATTCGGCATACAAAAAATTTTAGAGACATATCTATTTATTTTATTAAAATTTAAAACAAACATACATTTTATTTTGAAAAGACGAATTTATTAATATACATAAACATATTAATTGATGTTTTGGTTTGTAAATAAATAAATAAAAATGGTTAATGTAGTTAAAAAATTATTTGACGGATATGTTATATGAAATGTCATTTTGATTGATTTCATATCCAGCTATAATATGACAAACCAAATTATAAACAATTTTCTATCATTAATGTCATATATTACAAATCGAACAAATACTCATACGAACGATATGCAACTATTACATTTTTGTGTTGTAAAAGATTTCATATATTTTAGTAACATTTATTAGAAATTTTGAAATGGATTTGCTTATCAAGTTTAAAATGGATTTTTAATTTAATAAATGTTCATTTAAACTCATTTAGTTTAATGGATTTTAAATGGGTAGTTCAATTATTAATCTTTGTTAATAGTAAAAATGTTGATATAATTAGTCTGTTGAAAATTACATGTTAGTATACGCTTTTGCATTCTGGTATAACTCACCATATGATTCGATATTTGGATTAAGTGGAAGTAAACAACGATTCTCTTAAGTATCATAAATCCAAGAACTTGGTATGTTCTTTCACTTTCTGGTAAACATGATCATCAGTCAAATAAAGAAGTGAAAGAGATGAAGATATTAACGGTTGTGTAACGCACTTCCTAACTAAATTGCTATCAGAGTATCAAGTTCTGACAAGAGGAGAGGTTCATGGTCCGAGAAGGAGATCAAGTTCAACAAGGGTCAGGAGTTTCCCAAGAGTCAACCAAGGTGCGGAAGTGTCGAGAGACTCTAAGCACATCAGAGGGTTCAAACCAAAATGCAAATATGAAGAACACGTAAAGCTCATGTTCCTGATCTTTGTTAGTCGATAGAAGAGGCTTGAGGGCATAAAGGGCATTCCTCACACTGTATTGTGCTTGTCCTCTTTGTCTGTCGTATACCGTTATACGGAATCAGAGTATAAGCGTGAGATAAGACTGTGACAAGAACACACGAAGGCTGAACGTTTTGGAAGAGAGCGAGTGAGAGATGTCGTGTCAAGAAGAGGCTAGAGACTCAAACTTTCTCAAATTATTTTCAAAAGATTCTTTCAAAAATAGAAATAAAGATATGTTTGGTAACCAACATTGCTTCTAAACTAGTAAACAAGAGATAAGATCATTTTATATATAACTTCCGTCACTACGATCAAATCTACCAGAAGCAGTCTGAAGAGATAAGAGTGAAAGCATGAGACGAAATATTCTTACAACAAGAACATAACATAGAGAGAGAGAGACTCAAAACAGACAGGCAGAGATTATCGCTAAGCTAGACTCAAATGTCCTTGAGACAATAAGTGCACCAACAAAACCAGAGAAACATCAACACTCTCAGAGCATCAAGAAAGAAGAGAATCCACTCAAAGCGATCAAGAGAAGGCAGGTGAGAAATGTGCTTGAGTTCTTGAGAGCAAACGCGCTGCTGTCTGTCGTGGAGTAGTCCGGGTTAATCCCAGTGCTATTGTTTCCAAAAACTCCATTGCTCGAGGTTCCTGGATAAGGACTGTTGCCATTGCCACCAGGAAGCGTAGTGCTTGTTGAGGTGCCTTTTGGATTGGTTGTGCCTGGTGTCATAGTGGTGCTACCACCGGATCCACTGGATAAAATAAAAGAACACATCAGACAAGAAACAACTACTTTAAGGCATTAAAAATAAGTAACAGAGTCAAAACTTTTTCTTTCGGTGTAATTAAAATATTAATGATGATGCTTGATATTCTTAATTGATTTGAATGATGCTATCTATTTCACAA
The DNA here is from genome assembly GCA_900406325.1 of Erucastrum elatum. Classification (NCBI taxonomy): domain Eukaryota; kingdom Viridiplantae; phylum Streptophyta; class Magnoliopsida; order Brassicales; family Brassicaceae; genus Erucastrum; species Erucastrum elatum. The sequence continues at coordinate 9,880 of OVBX01002812.1, read as the reverse complement.
CAAAAGGCACTTGAATCAGAAGTATAACCTGGCACTAGTAGGGAAGGTACATCCTGAGTAACCTGTACAATTAAACAGAGTTTCAGCAAACACAGAAAATTAATACATTGATGTTTATCCACAGAGTTTAAGCTAGAAAACAGTCTTTCTCACTCATTTTGGCATATCCACATTGTCTTAGAATCTTATCAAAATCATTCAAACTGTTGTAACAAAAAAATAAAGCCTTCAACTTTCTGTGACTATCAATGAATCAAGAGAGCACTAAAGGAATCCTAACAACCACTAAAAAAACAGTTCAAATTTCTTTAGCATTGGGTTCTCCTATTCAAGTTCCTCAAATGTATATTTGATCTATCAAAAAGATGAAAGGAATCAAAGAGCATTGAGATGAGGATGGTTTGAAACTGACTTGGATCAGAGTTAGTTGGAGTGGCAGTGCCACTGAAATCACAAGTGCCTGGAGCTTGATGCTTCTTTTGGTAGAAGCTATTGACTGCATAGCTGCAATGGGACCTAACATTGTCAGGGTCAAAGCAAGGTGCTTTTGGGTGAGTGGGATTACAGTCTGCTCCATTGCCACAGGCATAGTCTAGTGTGTTCTGTAGCACTGTATCACTCAGCCCTGTTTTGCACACACACCACGAGGCACCTACATAGATCAAGAAACAAAAAAAAAGAAGAGAGAGGCAACATTTAGTGGTTGATTCAATACAAGAGCCTCCATATTTGTTGTTCTATAATGTGAAGCCTACAAGATCTGTAGAAAAAAAACTTGGAACTCAGTTTGAGGGGGAGTCTTTAAAATTATCAACAACTTAGTGAACACTTAGCAAGAAAACAAGCAAACCAGCAAGATTTCTAGAAATTTGTGAGCATTTCCAAGAAAGAAACACTTCAGAGACCTCAAAGAAAAGAATATGTAAATGAAATGAGACAAAGAACAAACAAATCTTGAAACATTTATTTTTTATTCAAAGGAAGAGCAACTTATTTGTTATTCAAAGTAAGGGCAACCAAAAACACAGCCTGGATGTCAAGAGCCATAACTATGAAATAAATAATGAACAGTAAGACCCTTGATACTACTACAAGAACCCATTTTAGACCAGAGCCAAAAGGGCTTGAGACTCGGACAGTAAGAGGGACAAGACTCATGGTGAGAAATCTGAAGGAAGAGTGGAGGTTTCTTACTAGAATGGCGAGCCATGGATAGAAGGAGAAGTGAAAGAACCAGAGCAGCCATAGATGCGTTCAGACAAAAATGTCACAGTTGTACTCTAGAAAGAAAAAGTAGTGAAGATACACAAAAAAGAGATCTCTAGAGGAAGAAGAAGAGAAAGTGGAGAAAACACACGGGGAGAGAGAGAGTGGCTGGCTACTTGATGTATGTGTGGAGAGATGGGCGAGATGAGAGAGTGGCTACTTGTTGTGTGTCCTCTTTTGTCTCTTCTCAAAACCCTTTTTGAGTTTATTGTCTAAAGAAGCAGCTCATGTACACTTACGTATATTTAAAATTTAAAGAAAAGAAACATTTTAATTATTAGAGTACAGGTTGGTAAAGAAATTAAATAAAAACAAGTAGCAGTTTTATTATTTATTGAAAAAGGCCAAAATCTTTGTGTTGCAGGCTGTGTGGGGTGTTCCACAGAAATGTCAAAAAGTAAATAAAAATGCTAACTCGCAAAGTCTATGTTCATCGATTATGGGGTCAGAAAGTGAATTATTTTTTATCACACAGTCTGCAACACTCCATTGAAGAGTCATCAGATGATCGGAGAAGAGGAACCTGTGGATGGATATTTTTTGATGTTTCTTAATTAATGTAAAACCAAAATCTAAAAAGTGTCTAGTTACTTATTACTCAGTGTGCTGTTACTTCTTTTTTCGAGTGGATGATTTTAACTTCGTCACTGTCGTGAACATGCCTATACGGGCCAGGAATATTTCAAAGGCCCAAGATTCCAGGATTCAAAATAGTAAGGGTAATTATGTAAATTTGCTGGAACGCCTCAAAAACCCTAATTTCGCATATCTCAATCCTATAGCAGCGCCGACGCGGAAGCAGAAGAGGAGAAGGAGAAGAAGAATCAGGAACAATAATGGCGTCAGGAAAAACTGTGAAAGATGTCTCTCCACACGAGTTCGTCAAGGCTTACGCCGCCCACCTCAAGCGCTCCGGCAAGGTATAACAAATCTTACGAAGAATTGCGTCTTTCTAAAGCTTCGTTATGTTTGAATCGAATCTTGAAAGTGACCAAATTATCGTGTCTTTGATGATGTGTGTAGATTGAGCTGCCACCGTGGACAGACATAGTCAAGACTGGTAAACTTAAGGAGCTTGCTCCGTATGACCCGGACTGGTACTACATCAGAGCCGGTATGTTTATTCTCCCTTACATCTTGTTAGTGTCTTGTGTGTTTCTGAGATTGAAAGTGTATTCTATTTTTTTTTTTTTGGTAGCGTCCATGGCAAGAAAAGTGTACCTGAGAGGTGGACTTGGAGTTGGTGCATTCCGAAGGATCTATGGAGGAAGCAAGAGGAACGGAAGCAGACCACCTCATTTCTGTAAGAGCAGTGGTGGTGTTGCTCGTCACATTCTTCAGCAACTCCAGACTATGAACATTGTCGACCTTGACACTAAAGGGTCAGTTTGTTTTATGAAACATGATTTGAGATCGATATAAAAACTTGTATTCACTAGTTAGGTCTCGTAGTTAGAGTGCCTAAAGTTGCAATTGTGACATGAGATTGCCCACTCAACCTTGATGATATCTCTGTATGGTTTTGTTATTACTTGTTCATTTTATGACTTGATCATTTATGACTAGCTAACCTTGCTCGTTCATTCTTATGTGACCAGGGGGAGGAAGATCACATCAAGTGGTCAGAGAGATCTTGACCAAGTCGCTGGAAGGATCGCAGCTGCCATCTAAAATCCAAGATCACAAAACTTTTTTTTTTTTTTTTTTGAGAATTAGATTACATGGAATGAGTTTTGGATTGGAAACCAGTAGTGGAATCCTTTCTCTCATTTTTTTTTTTTGATGGGTTGTTTCTCTTTTGTTTATCTTTTACTCTGATGAGCAGACTTATGCGCAATTTGATATAATCGTCGACCTTGTTCTCTTCATTTTAATGAATTCTTAGCTATAAACGTATAAACCATAGCAAGTGTGGGTTAGTTGTAATACCTTTTCAAGTATTTGCAAAAAGAAAAAAAAAATATTTTTTCTGTCAACTGTTTTTCATTGATTTAATCGGAATCATAATACAAATTCAATGGCAAATAAATCAATTTCGTACTTCTTGTTATTCTTCTCGGTGCGCGTGTTTTTTTCTATAGAAAAAAGCCACTGCTATTTTTGAAAAGCGTAAGGACTAAGTAAACAACAAAATTGCAGCTTTTACATTGCGTTGATTTTTCAGATCTGTAAAAAAGTCCAGTCTATACACTTGGTTAAACCATGATTAACTGTCTGGTTAACTATTTAATTTTATTAAATAAGCTTCCTTTTATCAAAATCCAATTCTCGAGATGGAGTTTCTGCTAATTACCGATGTATATATAGATACAACTTTTAAAGTTACCAAGACAGTGTGTCCCATTGTCTGATTGGCGCGCTTTTAATTTGCCGACGTGGCTTTAAAACTATACGTCGACAATAAAGGAGTAGGAAACAGTAGTATTCAATACGTAGGTAGTATCGTAGAGGTAGTACAAAGGAAAATAAATGAAAAAGATTGACTCATAAGGAAAAGAAAAGCGAAAGGTTTCTTCGTCGACATGGTAAAGCTAAATAAAATGGAACCTTCTCCTCCATTATTAGCTTAGCTTACCTTACAATCTCCGAGTAGATACAAAGGTGAGAGAGAAAGAGGACAAAATTCATTTTGTGTTTTATTCTTGACTCCTTTTTAAATCCAAACCTCATCTTCTTATTATCTCCGGCGATGATGACGACGGCGGAGGGTGAGTACTCGAAAGCCAAAACATCGGTTTGGTGGGACATAGAGAACTGTGAGGTCCCTAAAGGATGGGATGCACATGCGATCGCTCAGAATGTGAGTTCTGCTTTGTTGAATATGAACTACGGTGGTCCTGTCTCGATCTCAGCGTACGGAGACACCAATCTGATCCCTCACGCTGTTCAGCAAGCGCTTTCTTCTACTGGTGTTGGGCTTAATCATGTTCCCGCAGGTTTCCACTTCTTCCCAAAGTTGTCTCTTTTTATATTTGTCCATAAGTGTGATCTTCTTTGGTTTGGTTATTGTTTTTTAGTGGTTAGCTGATTTTAATCCAAGATCTATCTATATGCTTACAGCGATTTATATTCAAGTGTAGAAATTGAATTGAGTTTCATCATATTTAACTTTGGATTTGTTCAACTTAGTGAAAATTATGATTAAAAACACACACACACACACACACACACACAGTCTTTAGGTTATCAATGTGACAGGTTGTGTTAGCTTCGTTTACAGTTTTGTTTTTATCTTATGAGTGTTTTGTTTTAAAGTTTATGTTTCTTACATGAGGATCTTACTGTTGTGACTATGCTCGCATATCTCATTGTTTTAGGTAGCTTTTTTTAGTGTTGAACAAGTAAAGATTGATTGTTTGTGGTGTTTGGGTGGTCTTAACAGGAGTGAAAGATGCAAGTGACAAGAAGATACTAGTGGACATGTTACTGTGGGCTGTAGACAACCCTGCACCAGCCAACTTCATGCTCATCTCCGGTGATAGGGACTTCTCCAATGCTCTTCACCAGCTAAGCATGAGGAGGTACACCATTCTCCTAGCTCAGCCTCCACGTGCCTCTGCTCCACTTGTTGCTGCTGCTAAATATGTATGGCACTGGACAAGCCTAGCGTCTGGTGGTCCTCCTCTTACAAGTGGTGAATCCGCTGCATTGGTTAACAACGGACGCGGTCTTACTTCCAGTTCTGAAGCGTTGAAAGTTCCAGTTTCTGAACAAGCTCAGCTTAGCAAACCAACTGTCTCGACTTCCGTCCCTGGAGATACTAAGGATCACAAAACCACAGAAAACCATGTTCCGAGAGTAGTTACTAAGGATCACAAAACCACAGAAAACCATGTTCCGAGAGTAGTTACTCAAGATAAAAGCAGTAACATGCTTCATAATGGTAGAGGAACAGCCACAGGTGAAACTGTTACTTCTTCTGGTAGCCTCAAAAATGTAGCTGCGCAACAGTCAGATAAAAGACACGCATCTCAGGTGGACTAAAATTTTATATATAAGTTCAGATCAAAGTAAATGGCTGGAATCTTTCTTCTAAAGAACTAGAAATTGTATGGTTCCTTTATGCAGGCTGCGTTTGTACCCAGTCAAAAAACTCAGGCCAGCGTTAAAGCCATACCCGTACAAGAAGCAACGCTTTTGGAACCTGTATTGTGCAGTGTTTGCCAGATCACCTGCGCCAATAAGGATGCATATACCAAGCATACCTATGGTAAAAGGCACCGAACCAACTTGGAGCTGCAATGTGAACCAAATGGTGACTTTCATTGTCGATTGTGCAATGTGACATGCCAGAGACAAGTGGTCTTTGATTCTCATCTGAGAGGTCAGAAGCATGCTGCCATGCTTAGTCAATCAGAGGCAAGTTTATAACTATTGGCTATTTGATAGCTTGAGAAATTTACAAACATGCCAAGTTTTAGATTTTGGTAAGCATATGCTTGATATATTTATTACCTTTACTTCAGGCACTCATTGATTCCAAGAAGCTTCAAGATAAAGTTGTCAGAGAAAAGGGTCAACCAAGAGAAGCAGTTGCAGAGCCTAAACCAAATGCTAACTATTCTTGTCGTTTGTGCAATGTGGTTTGCCAGAGTCAAATTGTTTTTGATTCTCATCTAAGGGGACAGAAGCACGCTTCCATGCTGAGTCAATCAAAGGTACGTTTCAAACTTTTTGCTAATCGAACTTCGAATTAGTTACTCAACAAAAACACATATTTATACATCGGTAAAATATATGATTGATTTATTAACGTTGGATCAGGAACTTATTGCTTCCAAGAAGCTTCAAGAGAAAGGTGTTGGAGAGCCTAAACCAAAGGCTGTCCTCGTTTGTCATTTGTGCAATGTGAAATGCCAGAGTCAGATTGTTTTTGATTCTCATCTAAGAGGTCAGAAGCATGCTGCAATGCTAATGAGCCAATCAGAGGCAAGTTTATAACTATTTTGCTTTTCTTTGGGAACTTTACGAATCTACAAACATTGAAAATTTTACAATTTGCTTAACATGTCTAGTAAAATACCTGTTACCAGGCACTCGCTGATTCTAAGAAGCTTCAAGAGAAGTGTGTCAGAGAAAAGGATCAACTAATTGAAACAATTGGAGAGTCCAAGCCGCAGTCTCAAATGGCTCAAGAGAATAGCAAGTGCTTAGAGAAGCATGTTGCCGCGGTGAATCAATCTGAGGCAAGTTTCTAACTTTTGTGTATAGGATACTTGGGATTTTATTAAACACACACAAAGTAAGTCTTAGCTATGATAAAAAAAGAGCAGGCACTCATTGATTCTAGGAAGCTTGATGAGAAAGGTGTCCAAGAACAGGTTCAGCCAATAGAAACAATTCAAGAACCTCAGTCGCAGTTTCAAAACTCTCAAGAGAACACCGTGTTCCTTGAGAAGCCAACCAGAGAGGTATGTGGCACCACAAAAAGCAGTGCTAAAGAAAAAATTTCAAGTACCAAAGACTGGGTTGAGACGTCTTTCTTCGGTGATTCTAAAGCACCAGAAGAATCAAGGTAAATTATGCCAACTTGGACTTGCTTACTATGTGAAAATGTGTAGGTTTTACCTTTAATAATATCCTGTAACTTGTCACAGAGAATGTTTTGATGGCATTGTCCCTATCCTTACTAATATCCTGTACCCTGTCACAGAGAATCTTTTGATGGCATTTTCAAACCAGTAAACCTGTCTGGAGGAGCAACTGAGAAGGAAAAGGAGGTGATGGTACCCCAAGCAGTAGCAGCTAGCAATAAAATTTATGGAAGCCAGGGTTTGTCAACAGTGGCATTTGATATCAAATCTCACTGGACGAACAAAAACCATACTACGGTATAGTGACATCACTTCTTGTTGCACCTCTTTGTTATTTTGGGATCAAAATCAAAGCCATTAGACTTTTTTTACTCTTGATGCAGCCTGGTTTTGTAATCAGTGATGGTGCTAAGTCCAGCGTTTCAACTAAACATATAACGAAGGAAACAAATGTTTGGCCTGTCTTCTGCCATGTCTGCCAGATCAGCTGCGACAGCAAGGTTGCATTTGCAAATCACATCTATGGGAAAATACACCAAGAGAAGATGGATAGCATGTCTGAGAGAGAAGCCATCCTTAAAAAGGAGAATGAAGAGAGATTGAAGAAGATATTGATGAAAGCCCATGCCGCCTTTTATTCTCAGAACCATGATGTCAAGGAGCAAACAGAGGCAAGTTTATAACATTTACTATTTGTTTTCTTTTTATTATAGCGAATTTGGAATCTGCGTTTTTTGATAGTGTATTGAAAAGATTACCACCCACGTCCCCTTAGGTTTTGTTCTCATTTGAAGTATGAAGTATATATAATATAATAAATATTTCTCTACATAGCAGTATATACATAGTGAAACAAAGAGAAAGAAGCTAAACTAGATTATTGCTGTAGCAGGCACACGTTGATTCAAGAACTCGGCAAGAACTGGAAAAGACACTCATTGTCGACTCAAGGAAAATCCGAGTAGAAGGCGGTCAAGGAAAGGAAACAACAGAGGAGCACACACTTGTGAAGACTAAGGATCATGTGTTTCAAGGTGCACAAGAAGACAAAGAGGAAGTAAAGGAGATAAACCACATATCTGCGAGCATCACAGACGCCATGCTGCATGCCTTAACTGAACTGAATCATGAGTCTTGTATACCCAAAGAATTAAGGTAAGAACCGTAAATCAGGGGTTTGTGCATCTTTTGATCAGTATGTGCGTTTCTAAAGATCATTTTGGGTTATTACAGACTTGAGAGAGCACAACTTCCAGCAGTAGACGGGAACGTGACCAAGAAGTTTGAAGATGGGTCCAAGCATGAGCACCTACCAACACCATCGCAACCCGTAAAGGACTTTGCAGAACGTAAGGAGCATTCCGGAGAGGCTGCCAAGAGGGAAGAGGCTAAGGTCCCAGCTGATAACTTTTGGACCAGACTTTGGGGGAAAAAGAGTTAAAAAAAGCTTTGCTGAATAATTGTCTGATTTAAAAACTGTAGTTTATGGTCAACTATTACATTATATCTATCTTTTAGTTGGTGTGTTTCTAATGAGACTGAGAGAATATAACGTTAAATAATGATTTGAACCAAAAAACTAAAACATAATCCAGTTGTATAGCTCCTCAATAGCTTCTCCTAATGTCAAGTAATTTTTTTTTTGATCAAAATGTCAAGTCATTTTATATTATTTATAATACTTTTATCGAAAATTCCATCGGCTCCTGGATTTTTTTCTAGCCCATCTTTTTTCTCCAATATGTACTATCTATTTTGGAGATTACCGAAGGAAAATAATTATGAATCCTTCCCCTGGATTTTATGGTATATTTGGAAAAATAGAAATAATAAGATTTATACAAACAAGACGGGTGATCCACAAGAAATTTTACGAATAGCTGAAGTGGAAACAGAGGTCTGGGCAGATGCTCAAAAAATGGCACCAATAAGAGGACAAAGGGAAAACCAGTCGCCTCATTGGATGGATTCAGAATGTTCAAGGATTTGTTTTGTGGATGGAGCATGAACAATACAAGACAAATTCACTGGACAGGGTTGGTTTTGCAGAAAAAATGGTTCAATGGAGAAGATGATGGGAGCTATGTCCCTCCGAAGAAGCTTATCTGCTTTACATGCTGAATATGAAGCACTGATATGGGCTATGGAGTGTATGAAGACTTTAAAGTTCTCAGACGTAGTTTTTGCTACAGCCTGTTCTCAACTGGTGAAGATGGTGTCATCACTCGGAGAATTGTGGGAACCGAAATTCGCACTGTCGATTTTAGTTAAATTTTATCGGAGGAAAACTAAGTAAACCTAGTTTTCCATGAAGGCTCGGATTCTCTGCGACAACCAAACGAAATTGATAGAACAAGACAATGTAGCGGAAAAATTGCACTAAGGCGTCTTATTAAATAGATGGTAAGTTGAATACAATATTCTTCCGAAAAAAGGAAGTAGAGATACGCTGAAGAGGAAACAACGGAAATAAAGGAGACAAAACGTTCTAAGTCTTGCTCCGCTAGTCTAACCTCCTATGTCCTAAGTTCCCTAAGCTAGCAGGAATTCTCTAAAACCCTAAATTTCAGATTTGGTCTCTCTCTTGATGATTTTCGCTCTGCTTTTCCTTGTCTCCCAAAGCTCTTTTATATACTCCTTCTTATGACGGTCTATTCTCCTTTTGGGCCGCAAGGCGGGCTTTTTCCATTTTCGTCGGCCTTCATTTTTATCGGGAAACTTGACATTTATCTTCGGGATACTTGACATTTATCCTTCCGGAAATTTAGCGTTTATCTTGTTACGTAAAGATAAACGTAAATCGTCGTATCTATCTTAGATAATCGTAAATGGGTTGTCCGATCGCATTTGGTCCATTTCGGGCCGTTTCCAGGACTTCTGCTGTTTTCTACGATTTCTTCGGAAGATCTCCAATCCTTCGTAGAATTGAGATGTGTGGTGTCTCAGATAACCATCATCGTTTCGTATGAATAATTTTAGATCTTCCTTTCCATTGATATCTTACGAGTTTCCGAAGTGTTTTCCGACGGTTTTTAGTTCAGAGTAAGAACGGGAGTTTTGTACGCGGAATCCCAATGATT